>CAKNXH010002169.1:24232-79929 GCA_932178445.1 Andricus quercusramuli | reverse complement strand
AAACATTTTTAAACAAACAAAAATTGCTTAAAAAAATAAAAATTATTAAAAAAATTACTAAATATTCTGTAGAAAAAAAATATTACTCTTAAATTGCTTTAATTGTGTCATTAATTCCAGAAAGTAATAATTTTTCACGCTTTACAGGGGGAAAAAATTGTTTAGACAAGTCAAAATTGTTTAAATAATTACCAAACATCCTTCAAAAATGTATTGCTTTCAACATTCTTTAATTGTGTCATTATTTTCAGCGAATAATAACTTTTTACAGTTTTAGGGAGAAAAAATTGTTTAAACAAATGAAAATTGTTTAAATAATTACCAAATAAGTTAAACAAGAACTACTACTCTTGACATTCATCAACTTTGTATGATTTATTCTGAAAGATAATAACTTTTCACGATTTACAGAGGGAAAAAAATTGTTTAAACAAATATTAATTATTTAAACAATTTAAAATTATTTAAAATATAATTTAAAACTCGTCACTTATCGATTAAAAATAATTTATGTTGAAATTTTTTTTTAAAATACCGTCTTTAGCCTGAATTTGATAGAAAACTGCTATTTTGCATTTTTTGGGGCATTTTCCGGGCACAATTAAAGGGGTTCAGGTGTGTCAAAATTAAAAGCTATTGGGTGGAAATTATTCCTTAAATACTCCTCAAGAGGTGACAATACTTTAATTGACAAAAAATGTATAACAAGTACTTCTTTTTTCCATTTTTTTTTAAATCGAGCTTTTCCCATTTAAAACCCCATGTTAATTACTTAGTTTTCGACAAATATTTAAGAACGTACGCCATGCCATGGCGTGCCCAACACCCGTGAGTCTGAGCTCTACGTTTTTAATTATTTCTCGAAAAGTAAGGGAGATCCCATTTTTATATTCAAGGGACTTTTAGAGCACATTGTAAGCTATCTATAAAAAAAATTTTTTAATTAAAAATAGATTTTTTTCTAATTTAGTTTCAAATTGTGTTTTTAAAAAATACAACAAGTTTTTGAATCTTTTCGAAAAATATTTCTTTAAAACTGCGTCTGATTGTAAAAACTTAAAAAGCTTCATCGTAATAATATTAAAATCATCAACGCTTAATAGAAATTACTAATAATAAATAACATTCTTTAGATGGTTTGACGTGAAATTTCTTAAAAGTTAATTTTATGAAATAAAAATTAAGTTTTTTGTAATATTTTGTTGTTTTCTTCACTATTTATAGTTATTAAAAAAATTCTCCCCTTAAATCGATCCTTCAAAATTAATTAGTCATACAATGCTTGTAGTAATTTTTATGTGTAATTTTGATAATTTCATCGTTAATTATAGTTTAAGAAACGTATGCGCTACAAGCAAAAATATAAACAAAATTTTCCAAAATCAAGGTAAAAGCTATTTACGTTTGCACTTTTAAATTGTGCGGGAACTCAAAGAGCCAATGAATGCCTATTACTTGCGCATGCGCACGAAGTTTTTCGTCCAGTAAGATCGCTGCCGGCTGTTACCACCACGTTACTAGTCTGACAGGGAACGGTTGCAAACCAGCCTCCCTAGTAAACTACGGTGATTATGCCGTTACCTGCTAGGAGACTGACATACAAGTAACAATTCCTCTGATAACATGTGATCATTCAGGAACCTTTCAGGATGGTAACAGGTTAGCTGGGTACTTTGTTAAAAAATCATTTTTTTTGTTGAAGACTCAGCTCTTTGGTGGAAAATTTAACTATTTTGGGAAAAATTTGTCGTTTTTTTTCGTTGAAAATCAATTAACTGAAAATTTAACTATTCCATTTGTGGTTTAATTTTTTTTTTCAGTTGAAAAATCAATCATGTGATTGAAAATTCATGTATTTGATTAAAAATTCGTCTCTTCCGGTTGAAAATTAATCCTGTTTCAAAGTACAAATTTTCAGAAGTTTTCTGTTTTGTAACTGTTTTGTAGAAAAACCGTTTTTTTTTTACTTGAAAATTCAACAATTTGGTAGAATTTTTTTTCTTTCTAGACTAAACAATCTTGTTGGTACAAATTCAACCTTTTTGATGAAAATTCTTCTTTTTTGAATGAATTCAATTGTTTTTTATTAAAATTCCAATATTTTTTGTTAAAAATTCAACTGTTTGGTTCAATGTTGAAATGCTGTGTTAAAAATTAATTTTATCGGTTGAAGATATTATTCTCTTTGGTTTTTTTTCGTTAAAAATTAATTAACTGAAAATTTAACTATTCCATTTTTGGTGGAAAATTTGCCATTTGGTAAACAAATCAACCATCTGGTTGAAAATTCACGTATTTTATGAAAATTCATCTCTTTTGGTTGATAATTAGTCTTACTTGTTAAGAATTCATCTTTTTGGTTAAATAATCTTTTATTTAAATTAAAATTTAACTTTTCTATCCGTTTTTCTTTCACTTGAAAATGTATCTTTTTTAGATGAAAATTATTCTTCTTGTTTGAAAATTAACAATTCATTTTTTAACTGAAAATTTAATTATATATACAATATGCACTTAGATTTTCAGTTAAAAAATGTAATTTTTTTTATTGCAAATTTATTATTTTTGGTTGAAAATTTAACTATCTTGTTAGAACTTCTTTATTTTTTGTTTGGAATATATTTTTTTAAACTGAAAATTAAACTATTCAATTTTTTTATTCTTTAGTTGAAAATTCAACTATGTGGTTAAAAATTTTTCATTTTGGTAGATTATTATTCTTGTTTTAAATAAAAAAAAATGTTTACCAATTTTGGTTTGAAGTTAATTTTTTTACTGAAGATTTATAACTATTCCATTTTTTTGTTCAAAATTGATCTTTTTTGGTTGAAAACTTCATTTCTTTCGGTGAAAATTGAACTATTTCGTTTAATGAAAATGTAACTATACCATTATGGTTGAAAATTCGTTTTCTTGTTTGAAAAATAATTTTTTTTTTCAGTTGGAAATGTGTCTTATTGGTAGAAAATTATTTGTTTGAAAATGCATCTTTTTGGCTGAAAATTTAAATATTTTGTTGAAACTTTGTCTTTTTTTTTTGTTGGAAATGACTCTTTTACAGAAAATTCACCTATTGTATTTTTTGTTAAAAATTTATCTTTTATATTTGAGAATTCAACTATGTGGTAGAAAATTCATGTATATTGTTAACAATTTTTCTTTTTTGATAGAAATTTTTTTTTTTTTTTTTGTAAATTCATTTATTTGGTTGAAAATTTATCGATTTTGTTCAACATTTCTTGTTTGTTTTTTTTTTGCTAAAAATTAATTTTTTTAATCTGTAAATTTTACTATTCAATTTTTAGTTGGGAATTAATTTTTTCAGTTGAAACTTTAACAATTTATTTGAAAATCAGTTTTTTTAGCTGAAAATGTACCTTTTTCAGTTGAAACTTGAACTAATTGGTTGAAAATTCATGTGATTTGTCTTATTTCTAGTAAAAAATTAATCTTCTCGTTTGAAAACTCATCCTCTCGGTTAAAAATTGAACTATTTCATTCTTAGTTCGAAATTCATATTTATTAGATTAAAATTGAACTATTTAGTGTGAAAAATAAACAAAATTATGAAAAAAAAAACACTTACTTTGAAATGTTTCAGAACTATTCTTAATTTTTATAAAAAAGCTATATTTGTATAAAGACAGTGAGCGCTACCTAGCGGCGAGTAAATTCTTCTATTTAAAAAATGAGCGCGAAATGACAATTTCCTGTTTTCATTTTGCGTTTATTGACATTTGTGGTGCATATTGATTACAGAGAAGTTTCGTAATCAGGTGATTGGAATGAATTCTCTGTTAAAGAGACAAAAACAACTGTTTCCTAACTAAAGCACACTGACGAATTGCAGAAGATAAGATACTTTGAATGAATAATTTACCGTTTCAAATTCCTAACCTGAAAAGTGTTGGAGAAATTGTGATTTTTGTGATTAATAATCTTTCATTAGTGTGTGTTCCCTTTTAATAAGACTGAATTACCCTTTGTTCTATCACTTCTTTAAGTGAGAGTCCAATTTATCGAAGAGTTGCGAGAAGTGTTCAAAAATGGTAATTATGCTCATAACCTTTTTGTGTGAACTTTCTCATAATTATGTAAATTTGCATGTATTTCGTATATTTTTGAATACTTCTTCGTTCTAATATCATAGTTAACTATTATGTATAGTTATCTCAAATTTGTTTAAAATCTTAGATCGAAAAATATCCAGAAATAATCATATTTAATGCATCATTTAAAATTTGATTCGAAAGTTAGAAATTAATAATGACGTTATGTTGAATGATAATTTCTATTTGCCTATAGATAAAAGGCATTTCCAGGAAATTAACATGCATGAGTATCATGCCGACGAGTCAGATTACAAGTAGAATTCGTTGCTTACATTTGGGAACGGGTAAGTGCTCAATTTCCGGTTTGAAAGGAGAGATCAAAAATCCGATTTAAAAACTAAAAACTCGCTCCTGGTGCCTTTCTTAAAAAAGAGATAATAATTATCAAACATCCAGGTTACTTACCTTTCCTTCTTCAATACGATACCATTAAAAAATCCGAATTTTTTTAGAAAATATCGCACTTATCTTTCTTCATGAATAATCGATCTTCACTAAAGATCAAAGGTTCATTGAATGATAAATGTGGAATTCCTGAAAAATTAACGATCCGCTCACGTTTACATTTCCAGCGCCACTAAAAAATATGGAAAAAGAATCAACAGACGACAACGATGTTATAGTCAAAGATGTGAGTTTCAATTATTATGCATCGATTAAAAAGTAAAATCAGGATGACTGCAAAACTTAATTTTCAAAATGCCCTGATTGTTCCGTAATTGTTTATTTCCCCTGATCTTACTTCAAGTCTAAAATTCTAATCTTCTAACATTTTTAATATAAAATCTTTTATAAATGAAATAATTTTTTTTTAAATTATTCCCAGGTCCCCTTTTTTAAAGCGACGACACTATTTTGCTACTATTTCGAAAAAAAAATGACACTAAAGACACTTTTTTCTCATCAAAAAAACAGATTTTCAACCAAGAAAGATTTTTCAGTTAATAAAGAAAAAAAATCATAAAAAATGTTGAATTTTCAAGCCAAAAACCTGAACTTTTAACAAAAAAGTTGCATGTTCAACTAAAAAGTTAAATTTTCAACCAACAAGATGAATTATTAATCAAGAAAATTAATTTTTCACCCAAAATGATGAATTCTCAACAAAATAATACATTTTTAACAAAATAGTTTAATTTTAAACAAGGATGTTCAACTTTCCACCAGAAAAGAAGAATTTCCAATAAAATATATAAATTCTTAACCAAATAGTTAATTTTTAACCAAGAAGATTAATTTTCTACCAAAAGAGACAGATTTTTAATAAATTACGTAAATTGTTAACTAAATACTTTGAACATTGGATGTGATGTTGGTCCAAATTTTATTTTAGTCATTTTTGGTTTACATTTTTTTCTTTTCCAAATTTTTTAAACTAAATAATTGAATTTTTAAACCAAAGTATATCAATTTTTAACCAAAAATGGATTATTTGAATTTTCATTGAGGAGAATTAATTCAGAATAAAAAAAGAACGAATTTTCTACTAAAAAGGTTTAATTTTTTACCAAAAAGTTAAATTTTATAGCAAATTGTTGAATTTTTAAAACCAACGAGACAAACTCTCAACAAAATCGGTTGAATTTCCAATCCAATTTTCTCAATTTGCAGTATCAAAAATTACTTTTTAAGCAAAAAAAAAAAAAAAACGAATTTTCAACTAAAATTATGAATCTTCAACCAGAAAAATGTACTTTTAACAATGTAGTTTAATTTTAACCAAGGAGTTGAATTTTCAACTTAAAAAGGTGAATTAGCAACGAAAAATTTAATAGTTGATATTTCAACGAAAAAAAAAAGATTTTAATTAATGATAAAAAATGTTCGATTTAACCAACACAGAGGAGTTTTCAATAAAGTTTTTGATTTTTAACAAACAAAAAAAATTGATTTTCGATCAAAAAGACGAATTTGAAAAAAAAAATTGAATTTTCAATCCGACAATGTGAATTTAAAAAAAAGTTAAATTTGAACGGAAACAGATTAATATTTAACGAAACAGATGAATCTTTAAACCAAAAAGATAAATATTTACCAAAATTGTTGAATTTTCGATTTAAAAAAATGTTGTTAGTCAAGAAAGAACAAATTTTTTATCAAATTGTAGAATTTTCAAGCCAAAAAGACTTTTAGACGTTTAGACTTTTACTAGAATTTTTAATGAAAAAGTACGACTTTTTAACAAAATTGTTGAATTTTCAACAAAATAATTTAATTTTAAACCAAATAATGAAATTTTTACCCTGAAAATGGTTGGATTTGCTTATTGGGTTCTATTAATTCAAGCGTCGAATTTCAAGTATTAAAAATTAACTTAAATGTTTATTGAAAATGTGAACTAATGGATCCCAATAAGAGAATTCAACTATTTTTGGTAGACAGTTCATTCTTTTGTTGAACTATTTTGAAAAAGTCATACTTTCTGGTTGAAAATTCAACTGTTTTGTTGAAAATTCACATTTTCAGATTGAAAAATCGTCTTTATTGGTTAAATCCAACTATTTTTTATTCTAATTCAAAATCTTTTTGTGGTGAATTATCAAGTATTACATTTTCAGTTGAAAATGTATCCCTTTAGTTTAAAAATTCAACTCCTTGTTTGAAGTTAAACTACTGTCTTAAAAGTTCATTTTTCTGGTTGAAGATTCATAATTTTAGTTGAAATTTATTTTTTGTTGGTTTGTTCAAAATTCATGGTCAACGGCGATACCACGCTGAAAACACCAGTTCCCGTTAGATCACTGAAGTTAAGCAGTGTTGGGCGCGGTTAGTACTTGGATGGGTGACCGTTCGGGGAATACTGCGTGTTGTTGACCCGTCGTGGGTGTGGTGGACCCACACGGTAGTATTTATCCACCTAGAAACACTACCCGAATCGGGTAGTGAGGCAATGAACTTTCGAGTTCGAAATGCTAATCAATTTTTTTTTTTTCAAAATTCATTTGTTTGACTGAAAATTTAGTTATTTCATTGAAAATTCAACTGATTGCCTGTATATTAACCTTGTTGTTGAAAAATCATATTCTACGATTGAAAATTCAACTTTTTGGTAGCAAATTCGTCTTTTCGGCTTAAAAATTGATTGGCTTCACTGAAAAATTTACTGGAAATGAATTTTATAGACTGAAAATTCAACTATTTGGTTAAAAATGTATGTATTTTTTTTGATAATTCGTCTTCTTTGGTAGAAAATGAATCATCTGGGTTATAAACTCGTCTTTTTATTTTTGAAAATTATTTTTTTTTTGTGAAAAATGCAACTGTTGGTTGACAATGTTCAAGTCTTTTTTATTTAAATGAAAATTTTTCCTTTGTTAAAATATCAACTAGTACATTTTTTGTTGAAAATTTAACTACTTGTTTGAAAGTTGAACTACTTTTTTAATTCATAAAAATCAGTAAGATTTTTCATTTTTTTTCGAAATAAGAGCAAAATAGTGTAATCGCTCCTGAAAATTCCTAGGAATTTTCAAGCATACCCAAAAATCTTTAAAAATCCTTCAAATGATTGTAATCTATTAAAAATTGCTTGAAATATTTTACAATACCCTAAAATATTGCAAAAAGATTCAAGAAAATTCAGAAATAGGTATAGACCTGAATTCAATAGTGGTTAACCCATGAGTTATTTATTAAAAAAAGTCACTAGAGTGATCTTTTAATTTAAAAAAATGACTGTATTGCAGCCCTGATTATTCTGGTCAGTTATGTAAAGGGCTTCTTACAGAAATTCCCTGACTTTTGCCTTTTTTTTCAAAATCCCTGACTTTTTGCTGATGTTCCCTGACCAGAAAAAAGCCCTGATCTTTTCCTGATTCCCCCTGGCCTGCGGTTACCCTAAACGTATATACATAATATAATTCACTTTTTTAATTAGGTTGGAGATAAGGGGTTGATAATTTTAAATAGACCAAAAGCTCTAAACGCACTGAATCTATCAATGGTCCGGAAGATCTATCCAGTACTGAAACAATGGGAGTCTTCCAAAAAACTTGTTATTGTCAAAGGTGCTGGAGAAAAAGCTTTTTGCGCTGGAGGGGATGTCAAGTCGTTAGTACTTGCTTTAAATGAAAAAGATGGACATAAATTAGGACAGGAATTCTTCAGAGCAGAGTACACGTAAATAAGACGATTATAAATATAAATTCTCATTGAAATATAAATATAGGAATTAATCCTACAAATTTGGTTTAGAATGAATCATCTCATTGGTACGTATAAAAAACCGTACATTGCTCTCATAAATGGCATAACAATGGGAGGAGGTGTTGGACTGTCTTTACATGGTAAATATAGAATTGCAACAGAAAAGACAGTATTTGCAATGCCCGAAACTGGAATTGGATTATTCCCGGATGTGGGTGGCACACACTTTTTACCGAGATTGAAGGGAAAACTGGGTCTCTATTTGGGACTTACGGGCCATCGGTTAAAAGGTAGCATCTTCCAAACAATTTTTAAAATAAATTTTCTATTGATATAATTAATATTTCTTATTTTTTAAGGCATTGATGTTAAACTTGCCGGCATTGCAACGCACTACGTTCCCTTTAGTCAGCTCGAGGAATTAACTCAAAACCTACTAGGATCCGACAATTTAGATATTGATGGAATTTTAAATAAGTACCAGCCACAAGACTTAAGCCGTGAATTTAGCTTAGAACCTCACATGGAAAAAATCAATCGTTGTTTCTCAGCCACAACGGTTGAAGAGATAATAGAAAAGTATTAATTAAATTCAAATTTTAGAACTCAGGGTGGCCGGTTTAATCGAGAAAATAATTTCTCGGTCATTTTCCGGTTCGAAAACATTTTACACGATCACAGTAATGAAGAAGTTCGAACTCTCAAAGCTGAACATTTTTTCATTTGAAATAATCAAAACTGAAATGCAAATTGAAGCACTCGAAGTGGAACTGTTGAATTTCATACTTTAAACATTAAAGCTTAAAAGTTTTTAATTCATACATTTTTTATTGAAACATTTAATAATGTGTAGGGGACACCTTCCTGAAGTCAATAATGCAATCTACAGTGGATAATCATTAATTAAAAATACTAATATATGTAAAATAACTGATTTCATTTAATTAATATTTAAAACACTATACGTGTTCGTAAAGGGAATTAAAATTAATTATTTTTCTTTTATTTAATAATTATCCACTGCAGGCTGCCTCATCCACTGTGCGGAGATTTGCCCTATACAAAATTAAAATCCATGCTATCATTTTCAATGCTCTAAATTGAAGAATTAGTCAATAAATAAATATATAAATGTTTAAACTTATATTATTCTAAGCAATTTTAAGTTAGAAACATTAAAAGTTGAACGATTAATTTTTTTTTAATTCAACACTTTTTTAATTAGAATTTAAATTGTAAGTTGCTTCAAATTCAAGTTCAACTGTTCTTTATAGATTAAAATAAAAAATTTTCGCTCACAAATTAAAAGTTTTAGGAATATAATAATTAACATTGTAACGTTCAAAGTTTAAATTTAGCACTTTGAAATGTTATAAATGAAATATTTTACACTGAAACAATATTTGAATGGGTGTGAAATTGAATAAGGGCCTTTAATTATGAATCTATTAGGGATGACATAGTTTTGCCGAAAAAGCAAAATCCTTATGTTGAAAAATACCGAAAATATAATTACCGAAATAGAATATTTCCAAAAAATAAAAGTAAATGAATATAGACAAATTTAGAAATTTGAAATTCCTGAAATTGTCAAATAAACGAAATATTTTAAAACACTAAATTTCTATTAATGTTTAATTTAGAAAGCTTTGACAAATTATATTACAAAATATTCTTTAATATATTAGCATAAAATAAAAATAATAAATAATCATAAAAAGGTCGATGAATTTGAAGAATGATGCTAAAAAAAAATTTATTTTATATTACATTATATTAAATTCAATTTCAACCTATTCAAGTTGTTAACTTTTCAAGTAAAAATTTTCAACAGGCCAGATGATTTTTCAACCAAATATTTGAATTTTCAACCAAAAAGATTAAATTTCTACCAAAAAAAGATTTTTCAACTAAATACATTAATTGCAAACTAAATAGTTTAATTTTGAACTAACAAAGTTAAGTTTCAACCAGATAATTAAATATTCAGTTAAAAAAAATTAATTTTCCACAAAAAATGTGTTGATCTGAGTGATGAATTTTAAACTAAAAAGATAAATTTATATCTGAAATGACGAATATTTAACTGAAATACTTGAATTTTTAACCAAAAAGATGAATTTGCAAATAAAAAGATTCATTTTTGATCAAAAAAGATTTCTATACAAAATACATGAATTTTTAACGAAATACATGAACAAAATAGTTGTACTTTCAACTGAAAAGATCAATTTTAAACCAAATAGTTGAATTTTGAACTAAAAAAAATAATTTTTCAACCGAAAATAAAATTTTTAAATTTTCAATTAAAAATATTAATTTTCAACCAAACTGATAAGTTTTCAACTAAAATGATTGAATCTTTAACTTATGATTTAAACAAAAAATATGAATTTTCAACCTTGAAGATTAATTTCTAACAAAAAGAGCAGAATAAAAATAATTTTCAAATAAATAATTATATTTTCAAACAAAGCGATGAATTTTCAACTGGAATGGTTGAATTTTTAATCAAAAAGATGAATTTTTAACTAAAATGATGAATCTTGAAATGGAATAAAATTTTTTTTGATTTTAATTAATTTTAATTTTTTTATAAATTTAAATCAAAAAGATGATTTTGTAACTGAAATGATGAATCTTTAACTAGATTAATTGAATTTTCTACCAGAAAGTAGTATTTTAAGTTAAAAAAATTAATGTTTAACCAAAGAGATGAAATTTTAACTAAAATGATGGAATAGTAACATTTTCTGTTTAAACAAGAAAAAAAAATTATTTTCAACCAGAAAAAAACTAATTTTTAAGAAAATAGTTATACTTTCAAAGAAAGTGATGAATTTGCAACTAAAATTATTTATCTTTAACTGGAATAGTTGAATTTTAAACCAAAAAGATACATTTTTGACCAAAAATCTACATTTTTGACTAAAATGATGAGTCTTTAACTAAAATAATTGAGTTTTCAAACAAGTAGATTAATTTCTACCAAAAAATAAGAATTCAACAAAGTAGTTAAATACAGTAATATAAAGCTACTTTTACAAATGAAAAATCATTCTTATCCAATTTTATATGGCAATTTAAAAGGAAAAAAAATTAAGCTCGCTCTCGAAAATATTCCTTGATTTTATAAAAAATTACCTGACAATTCCTGGTTTTCCAGGTAGAGCACAAATCCTGGTTATGTGTTTCTTGAGCACCCCTTAATTCACTATGTAATATCGGGAATTTGAAATTTCTGTAATTTAATTTTGGTAATTAAACATTTTTTATGTTTTTTCGTTTCTTTAAATCTCACTTTCAAAATATTTAAATTTTGTTAATAAACATCATGGGTAGTTTTATTTATTTTTTCGGTAATTTGAAATTTCGGCAATTTTATATTTTGAAATTTTTCTTTGCCGGTATTTTCAGTAGGGCATTTACATTTTTTTTCTAACAAGTCTTTCGAATTTAAACAGTTCAATTTTTAACGCTAAAATCTGAAGTATTTAATTTTGAACTGATTCAGAATCGTCTTGCGAAATCGATTATTGAACAATTTTAAATACTCAAACTACAGTTCAATTTTTAAAATCATTAATTAATTTATATTTACAGTTGATGAACTTGAAAAGTTTTTTTTTTCAACAAATTTTCAATTTTTTTAACGCTCTTAATTATTCATTGTATAAGTCTTCAAAACTGTATTTTAAACTGCAAAATTTTTCAAGTAAAGATTTAAAAAATACTTCTTGTGAACTGAATAATTTTATAATTGAAAAAGTTAACAATTGAATTTCTGATATTTCAAGTAATTCGATAGATTTCTCTTCTAGAAACTTGAAAAATTCCGATCAAAAAATAAATTCACTGTCACTTCCCGGTACATCGGCCACCCTGTAACTGTTAATTTTTAACTTCCCTAACACTGCAAACAAAAATTATTTTCTATTCCTTAAACACACAGGTTGAAAGCAGAGAAATCTGAATGGACGGATTCCGTTGTCGAAGTTCTGAAAAAAATGTCACCAACCTCACTCAAGGTGACAAGAAAAGCTCTTGAAAAAGGAGCTAACCAAAGCTTATCTGAATGTTTAAAAATGGAATATAGATTAGCGTGCGCCTGTCTGAAAAGGGAAAGTGACTTTTACGAAGGTATTTTTATCAAATCTCTCTAATAAATTTATTTTACTTCCTTAAACCGTGTTTCTCTTAACTTTTTTTTCGATTACAGGTATTAGAGCCCTTCTGATAGACAAAGACCAGAAGCCAGTGTGGAATCCAAAAACTTTAAGTGAAGTCACAGATGAGTACGTAAATAAGCGATTCGACCCACTGGCGAATGATCTGGAGCTAGTGCTTTCAAAGTTGTAATTTTAGGGTAAGCTCGAGATCAATATATTTTCGTATTGTTGATGAATGCAAATTTGATAAAATTCTGAACATTGTTTTATTAAAAACCAATTTATAACAAACATTCTTGACTCATTCGCTAATCTCTGACTCACCTTACGAAAAACATATAACAAAATAAATAGAACTGATTGTAAATAAGTTTGATTTCATCCTGTCCAGAAGGCAACGTTGCAATTACAGAATTACAGAGTGCGTTTGCGTAAAATGAATCAAGAAATTACGTTCGGTATTTACAATACTGTGAGTGTATCGAACTCTTTCATTTTAGAAGCCTAATCACGCATCAGGAAACCTATTTTGTACAATGAAAACACTGTCATTCATCCTATCAAATATAGTTCAAGCTTCGGCAAAACATAAATGGATATAATTAACTTAAATGGGGCTCAAATCAGAATACACAAACGAATTCTGAAGAAAGTGAAAAGCGTTTTGGAAAACGGATATCTAAACGATGATTTGCTCGTGACTTTGCAGAGGAAGAAATGAGTCTTCACAGGTGTTGGGACTTCTTCGTGAATCACTTTATTAGTAGTATTTTATTTATCAAAATGTTCGTATCGTTTCTCAAGCATCGTCGACTCCCGCAGCACTTAATTACACTAGTTCTGAAACGACGAGACACCCGGCCTATTCACGAGGTATTCGGATAGTGTTAAAAAGAATTCTAAATTGCGTTTCCACACGACGTTAATATCAAATACGCTCGCATCGTTCCACCAATAATTAATAAGTAAATCCTCAAATAGGTCGCAAATTCATGGCTAATTCAATTGTCACAGAGCCGTCACTTCGTTTACATTTCTGTCATAAGATTGTACTTTCCCTACTTGTTTTTTTTCTTGTCTTTTGATGCATGCGATATATCGTGTCTGCCGTTTGTTTGCATACAAGCGAAAACACCTGTACGGCATTGACGCTCTTATGCCGAAGGAATTAGAGATCGGAAAGAGGGAAAGTAATAAATTACTGGAAAAATGGAGTGTTTTAACTGAAATTGGACACGTTCAGTCGATGTACTGCGCCAGCCAGCGGAAGCCTTCGCCATAACCTTGCCTCTTCAAAACGGAACACATGTAGAGTTCCAAAGGACGTCCAGGAATATCGTTACGTGCTACTTTACCCTGGAAATATTTCCACATTTATTATTTCGATCTAAATTTATAATCAGAGAGTCTACCGGACAAATGATTTTTACTTTCCGGTCAATTTTTTCAACCGGACTGGCAATAGAGTTGTTGCATGAATTTTAGAATACATATTTTAAATACTTCACTTATGAGAACAAATATGTCAAAAAAAGTATCGAAAACTCTATTGAAACCACTGTGACCTTGAAAAGTCACATCCTGCAAAACGCTGAACCAATCAGAATACATATAAACTTTTGGCACATTCGCACTGCCACATTTTACAAATCCCGGTTTTAATGAAATTCTAAGCATTTTGAACACATTTTTGGGCCCTTCTTCATACTTTTAAAAAACATTCTGAATAATAAACGCGAAAATAGATTATGTTTACTCCAATCACTAGCGACCATATTAATTCCCCCATCAACTGCGATAATCAAACAGATCTTTACTTCCGACGCTGGCTGAATCAGAATGCCTCAATCGTCCCGCAAAAAAATTAAAAAGTATACTTCTCAAACATAAAAAAATACTCAAACTTATTTTTAAAAATGTCCTCAAGTACTTAAATTTCATTTGTAGTGCTCTTTAAATTTCACCAGGAAAAAAATATGTATTTGAAAATATGCAACAACCCCATTATACTTCTTTTTTAAGTTTCCATGTCCTACCTCATCATTTTAATTCTTTTGAAAAATTCACTGTTCCAAGACAGAATTATAATGTTGCTCACAATTTTCTCTTCAAGATCATAATTATAATTCTTTTCAATAATTCTCTGAGCCAATTCAGAATTAAATATGACCGAATTAATTTTAAATTAGACCAGTCCACGCTCAAATCACAGAATCATTTGTGAAAAATGTATTTTGTGACAAAATTAAGAGTCTTTGAGTTTTAAAAATTAAGAACGCGGATTATCAAAAAATGGTCAAAATTTCTGTTAAAAGTGTGATATTTTTAAATCTAATATATGTATTTATATTTTTGCATCTGGTTCTAACAGAATTTCTCATTTTAAAAGTTCAAAATTGACAAAATGGCGGCTGTTTTTCTGAAAACATTGAAACTCAATTTACTCAAAAACCCCACTGTTTTTTATCTTGATACTGTGTCCAAGCCTTGGAGAGAAAAGAGAATTGTTTTGTATAACAAACAGAAATTCACCTTTTTTTTACTAAAACTACAAAAGATACGAAAAAAGTCAAAGGGATAAAATCGTAAAATTTTCCTTTGACATATTCTTCTATCTCGTGTTATTTTCGAGATTTTTGCGAAAATATGTATAAAATCTTTTGAAATTTTTTGATTCAACAATAATTTTTTAAATAAATTTTTTCAAGTTAGTATTGTGGTAATAATAAATACTTTTTACGTTTTTTCTTCATTATTTTTACACCAAAACGTTGTTAAAACAGTAACAAAAAATTTTTCGTACTTTTTTCGTACCTATGTGGTTTGGGTAAAAAAGCAAATTTTCATTTTTTACCATCTCTTTACATTAGGACGAAACTAGAAAAAAAAAATAAGAGAAAAAAGGGTGGGGTTTTTGAGTAAATTAAACTTAGTAAATTCACTTTTAGAAATCAGAATTATACTTCATCATACTTTTTTTTAAATCCAATTATAACTCAGAATTTTAATTCTTTTGGGAAATTCCATGAACCAACTTGAAATGATATATTTTTTTTCAAAATCCGGGGTTCTAGTTAAATTCCCGGAGATTTTCCGACCAATTTAAATACCTCCTTTTGTAATGTGACAATTATTTATTTACACATGCCAAACTTATATTCAATCACAGACTGAAGTGATAAACTTTAATCAAAAACTACATTACCAATCACGAGTATAACACCGCCTGTTTATCGTTGATTGGTTTTCGATTTGAGGAGAAAACCAATTTTTAATACAAAATAAAAATTTCGAATAACTATATGTTGAAAATTTTTGAACACTTAAATTGAAGCTAAAATTAAATTCTGAGATCAGAGAACCAGGAAATAAGTGGTACAATCAGTTTGTTTTTAAAATTATATAAATATAATTTCCTTAAGATTCTTGAAAAAATTCAAAAAGATTTTTGAAGAATCCAGATATGTTGGAAAAGATTCTAGAAATTTGTGAAGAAAATTTGTTTCTTTTACAGTAATATTTTACAAAATCTAAAAATATTTTATAAATTCTCGAAAATCTTTCCAAGTTCAAAAATATTTTTAATCTTTTCTTTTTCTAAATATCTGTTCAACAGATTCGAATTGTTCTTAACATTTCGAAAAATCATTCATAATTTTAAAAATTCCCTTAAAATCTTTCACATTTTTAAAAATATATTGAAATGTTTTGAAATGTTTTTAAATGTCCTTTAACACTTAATTTTTCAAAACAAAAAGTTATTTCAAATTTTCCCAGGAATTTGAGGAAAACTTTTTTAATCTCTTGAAACCTTTACAAATTCTGTTAAGAGTTTTTTTTAATCTTGTAAAGTTTAAAATTATTTTTGAATCTTTCAAACCTTCTAAATATCCCCTGAATTTACTCGAATTAAAAAAAATTTGTATCTTGCCAAATTGAAACATTTTCTTTCAACATCTTCTACTCTTTTTCGAAATTTAAGGAAACCATTTGAAATATTTTTTCAATGTTCTCTTAAAATTCATTGTTTAAAAATCATTTTAAATCTTCCCATGAATCTTAAGAAAATTCCTTTTCGAATCTTTTCAGAACTTCTAAAACTTCTGAATATCTTTTTAAATGATTCGAGTTTTACCTAAGACTTTTTAGAAATTCTTATTTGAAAATTTAAAGATATTGCAAAAATAACGGAAATTGCAATATTTTCTTCAAATATAAATGAAATCTAATATAATAAGCATTTCCAAGATTGCATGGTGCAAAATGTTTAAAACTGAAAAAAAAATGTTGGAAATTTTTCAATGTTTTTCCTAACGAAGAAATTTTGTTTGCAAAATATATTAAATGAGCAATCACGAGGTTTTTAACATTTAAAATATATATTCATTTGATTTTGATTATTATTTTCCTACAGATGAGATGTCTTCAAATTTTGCCAACGTTTTTGTTCCAACTTTGTACATTTGTACAATTCTTATATTAGATTTTGTTGAATTTGAAGAAAACATTGGAATGTGCACTATTTTTACAATATATTCTTTAAAAATTGACAAATGCCTTCATCCTGGCTCATTTTATACATAATTCTAATAGCTTTCAATCTATGTCAGATAGACACCCTGTACAATTTATAATAGAAGGTTTTCCACAGAGATCACAGCGCAAAAGGATTACAAATTTTTTCACGAAAAGTGGAAAGATCAAACATTTATTTTTATATCTAGAAAAGAAGAAACAATGTTTTTTTAAGGAACTTTATATTTTTAAATAATATTAAATGATTTTTGTAATGATTTCTGCCATATACTTTTTTAAATTGGATATACTTAGGTAGTTCGAAATCCATTCATCAATTCACAAAAAGTTCAACAAAAAATAAAACTTGTCAAATAAACCAATTTTATACGGTTAAAATCCTTCTCATAATCAAGAATATTTTATTTTTTGAAAAATTCCATCATCAATAGTATATAGGGCATAACTAAATATTTATTTCAAAGATTTGTTACAATACTTTGAATGTAGATTTAAAACCTACACTCTTCAGTTCTGTTAAACTTAAATTACAAATAGTTCAGAGAGCACCTGCAATATTTAAAAATATTTCATTTGTATAGGTTGAGCGAAAAAGTATTTTAGCTTTAACATTTTCTATTTTAATCCTAAATACTATTCTGTTTAAAATTGGTCAAATAAACATTTGTAAAAGGTTTTATTTGTAAGATTTAAAATATATAATTTGAAACTGCTCAACACTCATATACAGATTTTAAATTTAAGTCAATCGTTTTTAAAAGTTGAAATTCAAATTGTTCAAGAATATTCTATATTTAATTCTTTAACTTTGTGCATTTCAATTAAAAACAGTTCACCTGCTAATACTTGTTTATAAAATTACTGTATAATTTGCAACTGTTCCAATTTTATATTGGATAACAACTTTATTTTTAATTGACTATTACTTTAAAAATGTTGCACTTATATTGTTATATTTATGTAAGGATATACTTTTTAAAAAAAATGTTAATTTATTTATTCATAAATAATTTATTTAAGGACTTTAATATTATACTGGTGCTTTTAATTATTTTCCTACACGCACCTAGAGCTATGTGATAAAAATTAATAACATTTTGAATTAATACTTTAAAAAGTCTAATTATAACATAATAGACAATTCTGTATGTTAAGAAAATTACACTTTCACCACACGCGATAGCATATTCTAGTTTTTTTTTATTAATTTCAGAGAAGCTCCCGCATAATTCAAATAGTCGCATATTTAAAAAAAGGAGGAAGTTTTTCAAGAATAAGAGCAAAAGGAGAATTGGAAAAAAGGGGAAAGACTGTGATCCCTATTTCCATTTAAGGGACGATAATAATACTATAGAAATTACCTTTCCAGTCGTCTGGCCGTAGAGATTGAAGAAAGTTCTAAGTTCGTCTTCAGACGCTGCACCAGGTTTGTCGATCTTGTTACCCAGGACGAGTACTGGGCAAGCACTAAGCTGTTCATCAGACAATAGTGCGTCTAGTTCAGCCCTAGATTCTGGCAATCTGGATCTATCGCTGGCGTCGACCAGAAACACGATTGCGTCCACGGCTGGAAAATAATCTTTCCAAACTCTACGAGCTGAAAAAAGCAATATTTAATTAGTTAGCGATTTCAAAATTCCGCGAATTCTTCTTTTAAAAAAAGCTCAGGATTTTTTGTATCCCAATTTTTACCTTGAGTGTGACCTCCGAGGTCGAAGGTTGTGAACCTCATGTTGCCGATGGACAGTTCTTCTGAGGCTAAAACACACAAAATGTCATGTTCAGTAACGACAAATTGTTTAAATTTCGTATTTTATCGTAGAGAAAAATTTACGTCTGCAAAAAATAACATGCTACATTTTGCAAGTCATATGAATCTGCTCTGTGTTTAACGAAAGCAAAGACGTCATATCTAAACGAAATGTGTTAATTTTACATTTTCTTACTAATGAAATCACATCCTTTCATTTGAAGTACACAAAACTGAACGACAAAATAAATCACTCAAAGGGGAACTCTTTTAAATTTTTTATTTTGAAGCCTCAGATTTCTTCAATTCAAACGCTCAATAATTGACACGTATAAAATGGAAGCTTTTGGCAATTTTAAATTAAATGAGGTTAAACTGCTAAATAAATTTTTTTTAACTTCCATAAATTGAACAGTGCCAAATTGAAAATAAAAAGTTTCCTCCCTTTCACCTGAACGTTAAAAATAACAAATTTGCCCCCCATCCACTCAATAAAAATGCGGAAAATTTCATTATTTCCAACTCAATAAAAATGTTAAAACAAAAAAAAAAGAAGTCCATCAATTTTAGAATTTTCAATTTTAGAAAAACGGCCTCTTCCAACTCAACAAAAATAACCGAAATTTTGTTCTTTCCAACTCCATAAAAATCTTAAAAGTGAAAAAATTCTCTCTTCAAATTGAGAAAAAATTAATAACCAAAAATTTCATCCCTTGCAGATCGATAAAAATTGTAACGTTCAAAGTTTAAATTAAGCACTCTGAAATTTTAACGATTAAGGATTTCTATTTCAACCAATTCAGACTTAAAAAATGTTATTTTTTCATCAATTTTATTAATTTTTACAATTTCTAATTGAATAAAAACGTTTAATTATGAATCTATTAATTTGAAAATATTAAAAAATTTTAAACAGTTTATAAAGTTTGAATCAGATTTTTACATTTCTTCAACTACTAACGCTTTCAAATTAAAACAGTTCAATTTTCGAAGTCAAAATCTGTAAATTGTTTAATTTTGAACAAATTCAGAATCGTTTCGTAAAATCAATTATTGTTAATTTCTTAACACACGAACTACAGTTCAGTTTTTAAAATCATTAATTTATTTATATTTACAATTGATCAACTTGAATATTTTTTGATCAAAAACTAAAGAATTCAGACATTTTTAATTGTTTAAGCCTAAAAAATTGCACTTTCCATCCTTCTAAAATTTGATAAACTTCCCGGTAAAAAATTAATTCACTGAAATTTTCCGGTCCCAAAAAATTGCAGGTCAGTTCCCAGATTTCCGGATCAGTGGCCACCCTCAATAACTTATAGTTCAATTTTTGACGAACAATTATTAAAGAACATTTGAGCAATAAATTAAAGATTATTAAAATTAACATTAAGATATTAACATTTGGTGATTTCAATACCACAAAAGGAAACATTTTCTGTTAATGTAAACTAATTTCTTCAAAGCCTTCGGGACCTTTATCCATTGATATTTGAATTTTCTTGGGTTTTCTACACTACTAATTGTAAGAGAAGTTAAATTAGCAGCCTTTATTTAGGAATAACTGGTTATTTAATTCCGAATTAAAAAAATGTTGTTAATATAAGTTAGTTACTTGGGTGCAACGTAGGTACATGTTGAGCTAGTCGATCATCTTTGAGCATATGTAGCAGCGTTGTTTTTCCTGCATTATCCAGACCGAGA
Organism: Andricus quercusramuli; assembly: GCA_932178445.1. NCBI lineage: Eukaryota > Metazoa > Arthropoda > Insecta > Hymenoptera > Cynipidae > Andricus > Andricus quercusramuli. The sequence goes on along the minus strand of CAKNXH010002169.1, from coordinate 59,509 downwards.
AACAGGAGCTTCCCACTTTTCTTCCATAATCCTGCAATGTAAACAAAAATTCATGCACAAGCTCCAAACTCACTTACTTTCGAAAGAAATCTCAACAGGATCTAGAAGATTTTCTTCTCCAGCCACTTTTAAGAGGGAATGACGACCCGAATAGGGCAAGCCAAGAATGGCAAATTTTCCACGACAAATGCATATCGGTATACCTAAAGAACTCAAGCTTTTATCAGTTAAGAGTGAACAGCTATCAGTTAACTCGTAAGTAATTATCGAACTATCTGATTTCTAATTGACGTTTATAAAGGGAAATCGAACTCAGCTGATTTATGTAAATCATATTCTTTAATAATTGAGTGTCACGTCTTAATTGGATACTTTCGTCTCGAATTCCGAGTTCAAAACTAGTTTGATCTCAGGCTAAAAATTTAGAAAGTTTTGTCGAAGTTAAAAATTAATGCCTTCATGACAAAGGCAGACTTCACATCCCAAAATTGTATAAAAATAGGGGAAATAGGGTAATTCTTGAAAAAAATAGGGGGATAAATTCTTTGCGATGAAAATAATTTAGGATTCAACCCAAATAGACCAATTTTCAACAAAAATTTTAGATTTCAAGCTAAAAAATCGAATGTTGTAGAAAACATTTGACTTTTAAACAAAACAAAAAAAAATGAATTTTAGACAAAAAGTTCATTTTCTACCAAGAAAGATGAATTTTTAACTAAATAGTTGAGTTTTAACCCAACAGTTGCCTTTGCAACCAAATGGTTGAATTTTAAACAAATAAGACGAATTTTTAACAAGTTTCCACCAAGAAAGATTTTTTAATAAAGAAAGAAAAAAAATCAACTAAACTGTTGGATTTTCAAGATCTCAAGAGGAATTTTCTGCCAAAATAATTAAATTTTCAATAAACGATTTTTGTAACAAAGTAGTTAAACTCTCAAGCAGGTAGTCGAATTTTCAACCACTAAAAATGAATTCTCAACGGCCAATATAATAGTTGATAATTCTACCAAAAAATATTTCAATTATAAATAAAAAACTGTGGAATTCAACCGAAATTACCTATTTTTAACAAAATAGTTGTATCATAAACCAAAAAAGTAATTTTCAAACAAGCAGTTGCAATTTTAACCAAAAGAGCTGAATTTGTAACTAAGAAAGATTTTTTAGTCAAGAAAGAAACAAAATTTCAACCAAGGAATTGAAATTTAATCCAAAAGAGATGAAGTCTGAATGAAAAAGATAATAGTAGACATTTCAATTGAAATTCCAGCAAAATATGAATTTTCAATCTAAAATTATGAATTCTCTATCCAAAAAGAAGAATTTTCAACAAAATAATTCAATTTTCAACCGGAAGAGATGAATACTGAACCAAAAGTATAATAGTATATTTTTCAATTAAAAAGAATTAATTTTCAACCAATGAATTTGATTTTTCTTCAAAAAATGAATGTTCAATCCAAAAGGACCAATTGTCTATCCGAAAGTAGAAATTTTCTATACAAAAAGACGAATTTTCAACAAAACAGAAATTTCCCGAAGTGTCTCGTTGCCCGAAATTCGGGATAACTAGTCCATCCCATTTTCCAACCCCCAATTTATCGGGGCGATTACACACGGCCTAAATTTTCAACGACATAATTAAAATGGCAACCGAAAAAGATTAATTCTGAACCAAAAGTATATTTTTTAATTAAAAAGAATTAATTTTCAAACAATAAAGCTGATTTTGCTTCAAAAGTTGAGTTTTCAATCGAAAAGGGCAAATTTTCTATCCAAAAGTAGAAATTTTCCATATAAAAAGACGAATGTTCCACAGAACAGTTCAATTTTCAACAAAATAATTAGATTTTCAACCTAAAGAGATGAATTGTGAACCAAAAATATTATAGTATAATATAATATAATAGTAATTATAAAAGTAATAGTAAATAAAAAAGTGGATTTTTCTACCAAAAGATGAATTTTTAATACAAGAAGATGAATTGTCTATCGAAAAAAGATGACGTTGACAACATATTTTAATTTTCAACAAAATAATTAAATTTCCAACCAAAATACATCAATCCTGAACCAAAAATATAACAGTACACTTTTAAGTTTTAGATAATTAACTTTAATCGAATATTGTTGGATTTTATGAATCGGTTGTATTCATTCAGTGCGCATTCAAGCAAAAAAAAAACGAGAAAAAAGGAACGGTTTTTGAAAAGTGAAGAAAAAAAAGAGGAATTCTTTAAAAAAGGGGAAAGAGTGTGAAGTCTGCAAAAGTTTCGACTTATCATTAACAGAAAAATTCGACTATATAACTATAATTATGGATCGTAATTACAAACATCTGTTTGATAAAATACAAAAGCCACGAGAAATTAAATACAGTCTGTCAACAAAGAAACCTTTTAAAAATTACGTTAAGAAGAAATCTTTTCGACTAGAATTGAACTTTGATCTTGACGTCGCAAAAACTAGTCCATAAATCTTTAAAACGGTAAAAAATGGAAATTCCAGCGTAAAACTTACCGAGATAACCCAAGACTCCGGTGAACCAGTCCCAAATAAACATATTTATTAATTTTTGTTCGTCAAGTTCTCTGTCTGGTAGCTTTTGGGTGACTCTGCAAATAAAGGAAAGCTGTGAAGTCGTGGCATATATAATCAGCGGTCTTCTACGTGATTACTGATTTCAACTGACAATGAAAACTCTAATTTTGTAATATATGGCAGCCTTGAACACGGAACAAGGTACACATGTGAGGACGTACGTCAAAGTGCGCTGCACTTGAGCGAAATCGCTCTCACAGAACAATATTATTCTGAATTATAAACTAATAATTAGGAACTTTCAGAGCTAAATTATAAAAAGATGCAATGGCTTAAAATTTATCAAAGCATCAGACAGATCAGGTGCTCCAAAAATAACAATATGTCTATCACGCACAAGGGAAACTTTTTTACGAAAATCGCGAGAAATTCTGCACTCCGCGCAACTGTTATTAAAGATTGCGTTGCACTGGTTGACGTACCTAGCGTGGAAAACTGTGTGAAGATTGGAAGGATCGGAGAAAAGTCACTTTTCCCCGTTGAAAATCGCAGCTCGTAACGAGCTCGTTTAGTTGGCAGTGGCACTGATGACGTCTACTTCCTCCGGCCATCTTGTTACATCTTTCCGCAACATGAGGCGGGATTTTTGAATATTTATTTTATTTCCTGTACAAAGAATTTCAACAGGGAAATTTAAATTTGAAAAATAAAATTTTTTTAAATGTAATAAAAATCACATTCGATTGAATTTAAATTCTAACCTGGTGTTCATGGAAAACATGTGAATCAGGAAAAAGTCAGGCTGCCTCTTCAAGGAGCTAAATTTCAAAATTAAATTTGCCAAAAAAATAAGGGGGAAAAAGTTAATAATTATTGTTGTCCGAATTAAATAAACTTTTTCTCTTGAATGTTTTAGCTGGAAAATTAACTTAGAGAAGAAGAAAATTTCGATGCAAGAAACGAAGTCAATCGGAGTTGTAATTGATCAGTTAAAATATTTTGAACATTGCAATTTTTTAATTTTAATCAAAAATTATTGCAATCCATATATATAAAAGATTCTATGTTACAAATATTGTTGTTAGTCATTTATTTGCCTTTTATTTATATTTATACTTATTTTTTTCTCAGTTGCTTCTCACTGACAACTATAATTTTAGTTAAAAATTTTATAATTGATTTGCAAATTGAACAATTATGTTCAATATTCATCCTTTTTGGTTGAAAATTTATAATTTTTTTATGGAAAATTCCATTTTTTTTAAATTTGTCTTTTTGGTTGAAATGAATAGTTTTTCCTATTTTAAATAAAAATATTTTTGCTGAAACATTTACATATACTATTACGTTATTTGTCAAAAATTTAGATTTTTTGTTGTAAATTCAACATTTTGGGTAAAAGTTGAATCACATTGTTAAAAATTTATTTTTATGGTTGCTGATTTGTCATTTTTCTCGAAAATTGTCGTTTTTTTTAATGAAGATTTAGCTTTTTTGATAAAAACTAGTTTTTTATTAAAAATTAGTTTTTTAAACTCAAAATATAACTTTTTCATTTCCTATTTAACATTTTTTTTCAGATGAAAATTAATCTTCTTTCTTAGAAAAAAATCGTTTTGTTTGAAAAATACGCTTTTTGGTTGGAAATTTAATTTTTTTCGAAAATTCATCCCTAACTGGCTTGAAAAATCAACAATTTAGATAAAAATTTCTTCTTTCATGGACGAAAAATCTTTATTTTCTGAAAGTTCGTCTTTTTAGTTAGAAAATTCAACTTCTTGATTGAAAGTGGAACTACTTTGTTAAAAACTCATTTCTTTTTTTTTTTTGAACATTTATCTTTATTGTTGGTGAATATTTATGATTTTAGATGGAAACTTATCTTCTGGGGTAAAAATTAAATTATCTTTTTAAAAATTTTCTTTTTAGCAGAAAATTCATCTCTTGGTTGAAAAATTGACTATTTTGATGAAATATGTGTTTTTTGTTGTTGAAAATTAATTTTTTTACTAAAAATGTAACCTTTCCATTTCTTGTTGAAAATTTATCTTTTTGAGTTGAAAATTCAACTATTTGTTTGAAAATTCATGTATTTTGTTGAATATTCATTTTTTTTTGTTGAGAAAATTAATCTTCTTGGTCGAAAATTCTACTTTTTGGTTGAGAATCCTTCTTACCAGATTGAAAATTCAAGTGTTTAAGAAATCACTTTTTATATTTTGTTGCAAATTTAATTATTTTAATAAAAATTCAACTCTTGGGTTGAAAATTTAACTATTTTGTTGAAAATTCATTTTTTCAATTAATTTTTTTACTGAAAATTTAACTTTTCAATTTTTACTGAAAATTTAGCTTTTCAATTGTTTACTGAAAATTTAAAATTTCAAGTTGTAATTGAAAATTTATTTTATTTATTTACAAATTCACAACTATTTGTTTGAAAATTCATGTAATTTGTTGAAAATTCGTTTTCTTCTTGTAGAAAATTAATCTTCTTGGTTGAAAATTCTTCTTCGTAGTATGAAAATGCAAGTGTTTATAAATTCATCTTTCATATTTTGATGCAAGTTTAATTATTTGATTAAAAATTCAACTCTGGTTGAAAATTTATCTATTTTGTTAAACATTAATTTTTTTAGGAAAATTTAACATAAATTAGGGTTGGAAATTAATCTTTTTTAGTTGAAAATTTAATAATTTTAATAATAATTCAACTCTTTGTTTGTGTATTTAACAATTTTTTCAAGAACTCGTTTTTTGTTGAAAATTAATTTTTCTATTGTGAATATAACTTCTCACTTCTAGTTGAATATTTTTTTTTTCTTTGAAGATTTCATAATTTTTTCAAACACTTACATATTTTGTTCAAAATTCGTTTTTTTTTCTCCTAGAAAATAATTCTTCTTCGTTGAAAATTCGACTCTTTGGTTGAGATGTCATCTTTGTAAGTTGAAATTCACTTATTTTATTAAAAATTCAACTCTTCATTTGAAATTTTACCTTTTTTTTTTTTTGAAAATTGGTTTTTCTCTTGTTGTTGAAATAACAACTATTATATTTTTTGTTGAGAAATGCATAATCTTTTCATCGAAAACTCAACTTTTTTTTTTTCAATTCGATTATATTGGGTTGAAAATTTATCTTTGTATGTAGAAAATTCAAATATTCGGTGCAAAATCCAATCAATTAGTTGAAAATTTATTTATTTTGTTGAAAATTTTAATTGTTCTATTACGTTTATGAAAGTATAATTCTATATTGAAAATGCTACAAAAAATAAAAATCTCGTATTAGAATAATATTTCTATAGACAGGAAATTTTGAAACTAAAGTTTTGCGGCCACCCTGACCTGCAAATTTTAACCTAGAAAATTTATGGAAAGTCTTATTTTCTGTGTTTTCTGCAAATAAAGTAATAAACTTCAAAACCTTCAAAATAATTTCATCCTCAAATAATTTTGAATTTTCCCGCTCTTTGACTAGTGTTTTCATAAAAATTCTTTTCGTCTTTTGGGTAGCGATGCTGACAAAAATATATTTTCTAGAAAGATGCCTAAAAAATAGTATATTTTACCAGTTTTATTAAGTTTTTTCCTACATAATTTCGTTGTAAAATTCCTGGAAAGTGAATGGGCGTGACGTGGGAATCCATCTTTTTCCCAGAGGGATCGCGAGTTGAAAAAAGGTCTTGATGCAACGCTGATTGGCGGGCGGATTTGGTTTAAGCGTGTGTGCGGTGGTGTAATGTTTGTGGTTTTCACGGCGTTGTTTCTTTGGACTTTTAACGGATTTTGAGACAATTTCCCTTCCGAGATGATCTCGTTGGGTCCAAAGAAGGACGGAGGTCCAAATATTAAGTTTTTCGAATCTCCGGAGATCCTCACACAGCTGGATGGAGTCAAACAGTGGCTCCTGAAAACCTGCAAGAAGGTGAGTCCATAACCCGGCGTCTATCAGACGTATTTTGTGGAATCCCTTTTAAATGCTTTCCAGGACGATCATGGAATATCTTTCAGTATTTTCGAATAAAGATCCTCTTGCTCTACTATTAAATGTACTTTTCATGACTGAGGATCAAATTTCTCAGGGTTCTTTTTAATGCGACAATGCATAACCTATAATTTTGGAGCACACTCAAATGTCAATGTGTGTGTTGACCATCTTGAAAATCGATTATTTATTAATAAATGCTTGCTCAGAATCATTATTTTTGGTTGGGGGGAAAGTTGATTATGTTTTTCATGTTTTATCATCTTTTGTTTCTGGTTTTGAACGATTCAGGTTCAGTTTTTTTCTAACATTCTAAAATGCATTTTGGAGTGGGGGTTTGAATTGGAGTCAAGGTTTAAAAAAAGTTTGTTTATGCTCGATTTCGTGGAAGAAAACCGTCATTTGGAAATCTTAGAGAGAATTTTGTTTAGTCGAATTTCTTTGTATTCCTTATGAAGCGAACAAATTTATTAGCCACCGTTCTTTAAACTGTATTTAAAAATAATTGTATAATATTATATTTATATACAATAATCTTTGAAGTCATTTATTCACATGTCCACACTGAAGATCCTATGTTTCCGCTCACTTATCGCGTGCTTTTTGTATCTTGTTTTTTTTTGTTCTACCGCCCAGTTTGACAGTTTATTAGCATTGGCCATTTGGACATTATAAAATTCTTTTGCCTCGTAAAGTTCTTGCGATTGTATGGAAATTCTTTAGTTTAAATTGGAATATCAAATTCTCATAATCTTAGATCAATATAAAAATAATTTTTATTTTGTTATAATATTTATAATGATCCAAATTGAAAAAATTGTAAGGGAAAATCCTTCAAATGGAAGTTTTTCAATTTCATATCTTCAAAATTGAAGTATTCTCGAAAATAGTTCAAAATTTACACGGAAAAATTCGAGAATTTTGACATTCAACTTTCGAAATTTCTTTAATATTGAAGATGTAATTAATAATCATCAAAATTTAAGAATTTTATTTATTCTTATTTAGCATTCAAGAGTTTGATTTTTAAAATGTTTAATTAAAAATTATGAAAGTTTTAAGTTTTACAGCTTAAAAAACTGTAACTTGGATGATTTACATTCGAAATTTCTTCAATTTGGAAGTTTTAAAATTGAAAACTTGACTTTTGATCTTCAAAATCACCCAAATTTAAGAATTTATATTTGTACTACTTTAAAATTTAAGAGTTTTCAATTGTAAATAGAACTGTTGTAACAAAAATTCTAAATTGCATACCTTTAACATATAAATGTTGAAAACTTAATAACTTTTAATTATATCTTTTAAAGATTCAATATTTTTTAATTGTCACCCTTTAAAATTGCAGAACTTTGAATTATAAATATATAAAATTAAAGAGGTTTTAATTTTGAAAATTTACAATAAAAAACCTGCAATTCTCATAAAAAATATGTCATTTAGATGATTTCAATTTGGAAGATTTCTAGTTGAGGACTAACATTTTTATCATAAAAATTAAGGAATTTTAGTTATACATCTTTAACTTTGAAGAGTTTTTAATTTTGAAAATTTGTAATAAAAAATCACGCAAGTTTTAAGTTTTAAAATAAAAAATTCTGTAATTTTTATGATTTACTTTCGGAATTTCTTCAATTTGAAAGATTTAAACTTGAATTTTCGTTTTCAAAATCATCCAAATGTAAGAATTTTATTTATTCGTCTTTAACATTGAAGAGTTTTTAATTTTGAAAAATTAAAAATTACGCAAGTTTTTAGTTTCACAATTTAAAAAGTTGTAATTTTGATGATTTACATTCGAAACTTCTTTAATTTGGAAGATTTAAAAATGAAAATTTGACTTTCAATCTTCAAAATCATCCAAATTTAAGAATTTATTAAATAATTAATTTATTAAAAATAACATTAAAAATTAATTTAAGAATTTATATTTATACTTCCTTAAGATTTAAGAGTTTTCAATTGTAAATCTTCAAAATTGAAGAATTTCAAATAGTTGATATTTAAGAATTTTCAATTGAAAATCTTAAAAATAGAACTGTTGCGACAATATTCAAAATTACATACCTTTAATATATAAATTTTGAAAGAGTCTTTAATTTGGTAAATTTATAATGAAAAATTCTGTAAATTTGATGATTGATGTTCGCAATTTTTTTAATTTAGAAGATTTAGAATTGAAAACTAAAATTTTAATCATCAAAATTTAAGAATTTAATTTATGCTTCTTTAGCATTCAAGATTTTTTAATTAAAAAAATGTTTGATGAAAATTTATGCAAGATTTAAGTTTTGCAATTTAAAAAGCTATAGTTTTGATGATTTACATTCGAAATTTCTTCAATTCGAAAGATTTAGAATTGAAAAGATGACTTTTGATTTTCAATTGTAAATTGTCAGAATTGAAGAATTTAAAATTGTAAATCGTTAAAATTGAAGAATTTTCAGTTGTAAGTCTTCAAAATAGAACTATTCAAACCAAAATTTTGCAAATTACATACCTTTAAAATAGAAATCTTGAAAACTGAATAATTTGTATTCTATATTTTGAAGATTCAAGAATTTTGGATTGTAACTCTTCAAAATTTGAGAATTTTCAATTATAAATCTTTCAAATTGAAGAGTTTTTAATTTTGAAAATTTACAATTAAAAAATTATCTAATTTTTATGATTTGCGTGCGTAATGTCTTTAATTTGGAAGAGTTGAAATTGAAAACTAGACTATATTTAAGACATTTTTTTTTACACGGCTTTAAAATTCAAGTGTTTTCAATTGTAACTCTTCAAAATTGCAGGACTTTGAACTTTACATTTTTGAAAGTGGAAGAGTTTTTAATTTTGAAAATTTACAATGGAAAATTCTGTAATTTTTATGAGTTACTTTCCCAATTTCTTCAATTTGGAAGATTTGGAATTGGAAACATGTCTTGATTCACAAAATCATGAAACCAAAAAGAATGTTCCAAATTTGAAAAATTTGGCATTAAAAATTCTGTTTTTGTGATTGTTAACTTTATAAAATTTAACTATTAAAAAAAAAATTCAAAACTACGTCAATTTATATAATGCACATTTAAAATTGAAGTATTTTCAATTCCAATCTTCAAAATGGTAGAACTTGGAATTATAAATGATTAAAATTGAAGACTTTTTAGTTTATTGACAATTTGCAATTAAAAATTATGCAAGTTTTATGATTAGACATTCTTTAATTTTTAAACTTGACTTTTGATTTCAAAAATCGTGAGAATTTAAGAATGTTTAATTATACATTTTTAAAATTCCAGATTTTTCAATTGTAACTCTTTAAAACTCTAAAATTGTACACATTAAAAATTGAAGGATTTTAATTTACTAATCTTTAAGATAGAACTATTTCAAAAAGATGTTCATAATTCAAGAATGTCTCTCAAAAACATTTTATTTCGATATAAAATCCTACATTAGCTTATTAATTTTTTTATTTTCCTATAAAATCTGCTGGGATAAAATATTATATTTAAATGAAAGTTACAGGTTACTGAAAGCCGATTAAAGTTAAAATTGTATAAAAGCCGATGTAGCTATTTAGTTCAATTTGATAATTAGGTAGTCAAAATAAGAAACGTGTAATTTTTTTCTTTAATAAATTTTGTATTCTCTACCTTCATTACATTATATTGTCAATTTTAATTTATAACTCTTACTAAAACAATAATAAAATGTGTGAACTTGAAATTCCATATTATAAATTTAAGCAAATCTGTTAACATTAACAAGTTTCGAATTAATTAAAAATTTCAGTATGTACAAACTGATCCTCCTACCAATAAAAGCTTGGCAACTTTAGTGATACAACTGCTTCAATTCCAAGAAGACAATCTTGGCAAAAATGTTTCAAAACCACAGATGACCAGGATTCCTGTAAGTTTAAAAAATCTTCAACTTTTTAAAATCTTTGTACGAGCAACTATTCTACATTCTTCCAACATACATTTTCAGATCAAATGCTTTCTCGATTTTAAACCAGGCGGTGGTTTATCTCACATATTGGCAACAGCTTACAAATTTAAGCAAGAAAATGGATGGCGCCGTTTCGATTTCCCAGTTGGGAAGGTGTATAAACTTTCTTCATGTCTTAATTTATTTTCAGGTCTTGGACTCACCACACTATTTGACACTTTTTTTGAGCACTTACACTATTTTGCTACTATTTTGAAGAAAAAAAAAAAATGAAACTAGAAGAGACGAATTTTTAATAAAATACATTTTTTAACCAAATCGTTCAATTTTCAACCAAGCAATTCATTTTTTTATCAAAAAGACGAATTTTGAATTAAATAGTTTAAACAATGTATGTGATTAATTTTCTATCAAAAAAGATCAATTTTCAACAAAATACATACATTTTTAAACACATCGTTGAATTTTCAACCAAGACGATTAATTTTGTACTAGAAAAGACGAATTTTCCACAAAATACATAAATTTTTAGCTAAATAGTCGACTTTTCAATCAAGAAGATTAATTTTCTACCAAAACGAAAAATTTTCAAAAAATTACGTAAATTTTCAACTACATAGTTTGAACAATGGATGTAATGCTAGTCTAAATTTTATTGGATTAATTTATATTTTTTTCCATTTACAACCATTTTGAACTAAATAGTTGTATTTCTAAAATAAAGAAGGCCAATTTTCAACCAAAAATAGAGTAGTTAAATTTTAATTAACGGCAATCAATTTTCAATACAAAAAAAAAAAGAATTTTCTTCAAATTAGTTTAACTTTGAATCGAATTATTGAACTTTCAAGGTAAAAAGACGAATTTTCTACGAAACCGTTGAATTTTCAACACGGGAATATGAATTTTCGAACAAAGAAGTTAATTTTCCACTAAAATTATGAATCTTTAACCAAAAAAATTAACTTTCTCAGAAATCAGTTCAACTTTCAAACAATGTGTTGAATTTTCAATCTAAAAAGATGAATTACAAAAAATACCATAGTTGATATTTTAGCCAAAAAAGATTATAATTTAAAATGAAAAACAGTTGGATTTAACTAAAAAAAAAAAGAGTAAAACAAAAGCCGGATTATTTTTTAACCTAACAGTTGAATTTTTAACTGTTAATTTTTCAATAAATAAGTTATTTCCAAGCGAAACTGATTAATTTTCAACCAGACAATTGCATTTTTAATCAAAAAATGTAAAATGTCTACAGAAATCGATAAATTGAACCAGTCCGAAAAAATATTCCAAATTACATACCTTCAAAATTAAATTTTGAAAATTGATTAATTTGGAAAATTTACAATTAAAAATTATGTAATTTTAATGGTTTACTTTCAAAATTTTTACAGTTTGTTAGATTAGTAATTAAAAATTTTACTTTTAATCTTTAAAATGATTTAAATTTAAGAATTTTTATTCAAAAAATCTTTAAAGTGCAAGAGTTTTTAATTTTGGAAATGAACAATTAAAAATTATGCAAGTTTTAAGTCTTACAATAAAAAAAGCTATAATTTTGATGACTTACATTCAAAATGTCTTCCATTCGGAAGATTATAATTGAAAACTTTATTTTTGGTTTCTAATATCAAAATTTAAGAATTTGTATTTATACATTTTTTAAGTTAAATATTTTACAATTGTCAATCTTCAGAATTTAACTATTTAAAAAAACGTTTAAAACTACATCAATTTAAATTATAATTTTCAACCGAAACCGATTAATTTTTAAAATGAAAATTTATAATTTCCACAGAAAGAGATAAATTCGCTAACCAAAAATATGAATGTTAAAAAAACTAGTTGAATTTTCAACAAAAAAAAAGTTGTCAGTCAAGAAAGAAAAAAAAATGTCAATCAAATGGAGGAACCTTCAACCTGTAAAGCCTGTGATGAGAAACAGGAATCTTGACCGTTTATAGGCTAAAAAACATATTAAATAAAATTAAAGTTCATTTTTTACATTTTGAAAATATTAAGTTAGAAAACTGGCAATTGATGCTTAAAAAATAAAGTCAATTTTCCATTGCAAACTTTTTGGTTTCGGATCTCACTTTTAAATTCAGACTACACTTATGTTCAATACTTGACCAATTTTATGACACTATTTATTCAAATTTTTGACACTATTTACACTATTTTTATCTCTGAAGTGAGTCCGTGGCCTGTATTTTCTTCCTCGATCTTCTCGTACTCACAAAATTTTTTTGCAGTCGGGCTCTCGGATGAATCTTTTGATCGATATGCTAACGGCCATGGAACGTGCCTTAGTTCAAAATAGATGCTTATCATTACCCAGCATATTCGTAAGATCCGATATCGATAAAGCGACGGCCACGAAAGTAAAAGAAGTCGTACGTCGTCATCAGGGCACAATCGCTGAGAATGAGGCGGATGCTACCCATATTATTTATCCAGCCGTTGACCCCCTGGAAGAAGAATATGCTCGGCCATGCTTGCGACGAGATCGCTCTGTATTGCTTCACTGGTATTATTTTCCCGACAGCTACGATTCCTGGACTAATCTAGAACTTCCCTGGGACTATCCAGAAGCAAATTTTGGAAACTCGAATACAAAGTAAAGCATTTTCTAAAAACAAGAATTTTTACCCAATTTTCCTCTTTTTTAGAAGGTATCGATTCATTTTTGAAGAATCATAAACAACAATTCAAGGCATTAGAAAACAAGGCGCTTGTAAAGGCGATTTTTCATGGAAATAGGGAAGTAGATTCTTTGAAATAAAATTAATGTAGGTAGTAATATTAAATTCAAATTTAAATGCTTCAAATTCCTAATATTTCAAGTAAAAATATTGTATTTACTACAAAATACGTGAATTTTTAATTGAATAGTTGAATTTCGCACAAAAAAACAACTAATTTTTGAACAAAATAGTTACATTTTCAACTAAAGCAATGCATTTTCAACGAAAATGATGAAACCTCAGAAAAAAAATGTTCAACAGAGTAATTCAACTTTTAACCAAATAGCTTAATTTTCAACCAAAAAAGAGGAATCCTCAACGAAAAATGTAAAAGTTGATACTTAAACAAAAATTATTTCAGTTTTAATTGAGAAATAGTTTAATGCATCCAGAAGCACAACTTCTTAACAAAATAGTTTATTTTTCAATCATACTTTTCAATTTTCAAGCTAAAAAGACAAATTTAATGCAAAACAGTTGAATTTTCAACAAGAAAATGTGAATTTTCGAAATGAAAATAATTTGAAACCAAATTATGGAATTTGCTACCAAACAGGTTAAATTTTCAACAATAAAAGCAGAACTTTCAACAAAATAATTCAATTTTTAATCAAAAAAGATCAATTTTCCTTCAAACATTTGCATTTGTAACCGAAAAAAATATATGAATTTTCAACCCGAAATTACGAATTTTCCACATAAAAAGTTAATAATGTACTTCAATAATAGACATAATAAAAACACCTAAAATCGAGAGTTATGACCCAATTTCCCCCCTTTTTTAAGAATTTTTCAATTCATTTTTCAAGATTCATAAACAAAAATTTAATACATTAAAAAACGCTTCAAATTCCTAATATTACATGTAAAAAGATTGCATCTTCAAAATTGATATTTAAACCAGAAAATATTTTTATTTCAAATAAAAAATAGTATTATACATAAAAAAATTACTTTTCAACAAAATAGTTGATTTTTCAACAAAACAGTTCAAATTGAAACTGAAAAAGATGACTTCTGAACAAAATAATCAAATTTTTAACCAATAATTACATTTTTAATCAAAAAGATCAATTATCAGCTAAGCAGTAGTATTTTGAACCAAAAAAGATAAAAAATTCTACCAAAAGAGATGAATTTTCAAACCAGAAAGACGGATTTTGAACCAAATAGGTGGATTTTAAAATCGAAATTATTTATTTTCAACAAAAAAGGTCATTTTGAGCCAAGTAGTTAAATGTACTTCCATAATAATATTGAATTTTCATCCCAAATATACGTATTTTCAACAAAAGAGGTACATTTTTAACTAAATAAGTGCATTTTCAAATAGTATGATTAATTTTCAACAACAAAAAAATGAATTTTCAACAAAGTAGTTAATAATCAAATAGGGGAAACCACCCTACAGTAGATAGGGAAAAAATCAACAGCATTTAACTGCATCAGTTTCCAAAATTAAAGAAAGATGATCATTGTTAAATAAAGCTCACATATTCAATTAAGTATTCTTATAGAAAAAAACATCATGAAATTAATTAATTAGCTGTATTAAACATTTTTATTAGACCAGGTCAAGGGTACGATTCTTACACCTTTGTCCATCAATAGATAATCGTTTCTGGTATTGCTCCTGGGCAAGTTAGAATACTCAATTCTGGATAATTATAATTTATCATTAGTATACTTACAATTAAAATCAATTTATTGAGTAAATAATAGTTGAAACTACGATTATTTTACAAAAAACGCAAAAGTTTAAATTATTGACATTTTTTTATCTCTGATATTTCGTAAGGTTGGTGCGATTGGTACAAGATGTTTAATCTTCATACAATTTAACCTGACATGCGATGACAGCAAAGTGCAACTTTTTTACGTACCTTAATCCAAAAAATTATATCGTTTCCGAAAGGTTCCTTGAAACACAATTAAAATTTATGAGCTTTATAATAAATAATAATTTACACTATTTTCTTAGGTCATTATTTGAAATAATTTGAATTTAAAAACTTCACGAATCAAAATAAACAAACAAACACAACCTTTAATTCAAAACAACTGCGAGACAGGCGCAGAGCTGCCAATTCTGACAGAGATATTTCTTGTAATTTTCCGATTATCTACTGTTGGTTATCTACTGTTGGAAAATGTAATATCCAATAAAATGTCTTTAAATATTTATAAATATTGAAGAAAAAACACTTTGTATTCATAAATATTGTTCATTAAACTTCAAGCTTTAATTCTAATGTATAAACATGTCATGAAAATGTTTCATTAAGTTAAAAAGTATGAATAAAGAAGAGGTGCATTTTTTTTCAGGATAAAAATAAATTTTTTGCTCTCACGCATTAATTAATTATAAAATTTCAATAAAAGTTCGTCAGAAGATATAGTATCCTTGCTGAAACGTTATACTAACAAAAGTAATGAACATTTGTTGTCCGTTTTCCAGTTAATTAAGATTATCTACTGTAAATCATTATCTACTGTAGGGTGGTTTCCCCTAGTTGAACATTCAACCAAAAAATATGAATTCTCAAGGAAAAATGTAATATTTCATATTTAAAAAAAAATTAATTTCAAATTCAAAACAGTTAATTTCATCAAAAAAAGACAACTTTTAAACCAAATAAGATTTTTCAACCAAGAAAATAAAATTTCAACCGAATTGTTGAATTTTTAAGACAAAAAGACGAATTTTCTACAAAAAAGTTAAATTTTCGACGTGAAATTATGAATTTTTAAGAAAAAAGTTAATTTTCAACCAAGTATGTGAATTTTAAACCTAAAAGGATGTCTTTTTAACAAAATTGTTGTTTTTTCAACAAAAGGGTATATTTTCAGTCAAATAGTTGAATGCACAAACAAAATAGTTCATATTTCAAACAAAAAATCTTTTTATTTTCAATATGAAAACAGTTGAATTCATCCAAAAAAAAGACGAATTTTCAATCAAATTGTTGATTTTTCAAGCAAACGCGATTTTTTAGTCAAAAGAGAAAAATAATTTCAACCAAATTGTTTAATTGTCAAGCCAAGAAGATGAATTTTCAACAGAAGAGGTACATTTTCAACCAAAAAGATCAATTTTTAACAAAAAAAAAGAATTTTCAACAAAGTAGTTGAATTTTTAACCAAAAAGTCGAATATTCAACCAGAAAAGATGAATTTTTAACAAAAAATGTAATAGATCATATTTTAAACAAAAAAGATTTGTATTTTAAATTAAAAACAGTTGAATTCTTCTGAAAAAGGTCAATGTTGAATATAAACGAAGGACATTAATTTTTAACCGAACAGTTGCATTTTTGACCAAGAAACATGACATTTTTACCAAAAGAGATGATTGTTCAACAAAATATTGGAATTTTCAATTTAAAAAAGGTTTTTCGTATAAAAATTCAACCATATTATTGAATTTTCAAGCCAAAAAGATGAATTTCCTATAAAACATTTGATTTTTCAACCCGAAATCATTCGTTTTCAACATTAAAGTTAATTTCCAACCAATAGTCGAATTTACTACGAAAATAGTTTAATTTTAAAACCTAAAAAGGTGATTTTTTAACCAAACTGTTGAATTTTCAATGAAATAGTTTAATTTTATGCGCAAATAAGTAAATTTTAAACGAAAAAGGATGACTTTTTAGCAAAATTGTTGAATTTTAACCAAAAAAGATTTTCGACCAAAAATATATTAGTAGACTTTTCAACCAAATATAGTTGGATTTTCTGATTATGCTCTTTTAATAATTCAGTTTGCATTTAAGTGGATAATAAATAGGAATATCGATTAATTGTTAATGCTTTTAAAATACGTCAAACCGCGTATCAGAGAAAATTATGTTAGTTCTGTTGTAGAAACAAAATTTTAGAAATCGAAAATAACATGCAAAATGTTAATTTCTGTTTTTTACCCTATAATCTTCTTTTTGCTGTCATTAAAAAATGTTTTGAACATCTAAAAGCTTCCAACTGATAAAAATACCTTAGAAACAAATGCAAACATGAACTTTTTGTACTTCTGTTTATCTGTTTTTCAATCGATAATTTTCTTGATTTTTTTCTGATGTATTTTTATCGGTAGGAAGTGCTCAAGTGTTCAATAGATTTTTCAAAGCTAGCTGTAAAAATCTTTAAACACGAAAATGACTAGAGAACTTCTTAAAGCAGAGGCGCTACTGTTAGACCGCACTTCCGTTCAATATTCGGGAGATACCCATGTGGTATAAAATGTTTGTAATAATTAATAAAATCCCTTTTTAATCCCCTTTTTTTGGTAAAAATATCCTTTTTTTATCTAAAATTTAACTGCTAAACCGCTCTGATCTATCGTTTTCAGTGCAATATTTTCAAGCGACTTGCATTCCCGATTATTAAATTCAATTTTAAAATTGGTTTTATGTTATAGAACGACATACAAAGTATCCGCTACTTGGGCCTTGGATTTGGACCAATACAACGAATGGATGAACGAAGAAGATTACGAAGTTGACGACAATGGACAAAAGAAAGTTCACAAATACAGACTCTCCGTTGAAGACCTAATGTCTCAACCTTCCCATCCACCAACTGGTTCAAAGAAACCAAAGAGGAAGAGATCGCCCACTCCTCCACCAAAATTAGGCAAACGCAAAAGGTATTACAAATTCCCCAGAATTTACACCCAATGATAGAAAATTCTATACTTATTTTAAATTGTATTTTTACAGTGGTCGAGGGCCTTCAGGCGTTCAGGGAACACCCTCGGCTTCCACGACCCTCAAGAAAACTCGTGGTGGTGCTGATGAAGAAGAGGACTTGACACAAGGTATGGAAGATCCTCCCGCTGAGCCTCGAATTGTCGAAGTCGTTGCCACACCTACGAATCCATCAGTCTCAGGCCCAGGTTCAACAGGTGGAAGTAGTGTTTCGACTAACAAGAAGCAAGACAACGAACTCCAGCCTCTCAAATCAGGAAACATGGCAGATCTCGACGAACCTTCTGAAGGTGACAAAAATAGCGCACACAGTGCCCAAGATCGAGAGGAAAGAGGATCGAGTAAAGAGCGAGGTGAAGGAAGCAAAAGCGACGAACCGGAAGACAACGTCACTGAACAAACTCACCACATCGTTGTGCCCAGTTACTCGGCTTGGTTCGACTATAACTCTATCCACACCATCGAGAAAAGAGCTCTCTACGAGTTTTTCAATGGAAAAAATAAGTCCAAGACTCCGGAGATTTATCTCGCTTATCGGAATTTCATGATTGATACCTACCGGTTGAATCCTACGGAGTACATAACGTCGACAGCGTGCAGGTGAGTTATAAATAAATACTTAGGTGTTGTGGAAAATTTTCTCTCTTTAAAGAAAGTGTGTAATCCATGTGTCTACTTTTTCAGGCGAAATTTGGCAGGTGATGTGTGTGCGATAATGCGCGTCCACGCTTTTCTGGAACAATGGGGTTTAATTAATTACCAAGTGGACGCGGAATCAAGACCTACACCAATGGGACCACCGCCAACCTCTCACTTCCATGTTCTCTCCGATACACCTTCCGGTTTGGCACCTGTTAACCCCAATCCACCAAAAACTCCACAGCCTTCCGCAGCGAAAACACTGCTTGATCTGGAAAAGAAGCCTGCGACACCACTCGGTGTTGCAGGAGACGAGAAACCCATTGCTGGTGCTATGACCAACTTTGGTTTGAAGGTAGATCAGTATTCTCGAAAGCCAGCTGTTCTGAAAAACAAACAGGCCTCAAGCGCAACTCGAGATTGGACGGAGCAGGAGACGCTTTTGCTTCTCGAGGGATTAGAGCTTCACAAGGATGACTGGAATAAGGTCTGTGAACACGTTGGATCCAGGACACAGGATGAGTGCATCTTGCACTTCCTGCGACTTCCGATTGAGGATCCCTACCTGGAAGAAGGTGGTCCTGAAGGTTTGGGACCGTTGGGATACCAGCCAATTCCTTTCTCGAAAGCTGGAAACCCTGTCATGAGCACCGTCGCTTTCTTGGCTTCTGTAGTGGATCCGAGAGTGGCAGCTAGTGCCGCAAAGGCAGCAATGGAAGAATTCGCGGCTATTAAGGATCAGGTTCCGGCAGCTTTGCTCGATCAGCATTTGAGGAATGTGCAGGCGAGCGCTAATTCTGATGGTGAGTTTCAACTTCTTGATACGCTTCTACCTCCATGTCTATCTTCAGAGAAATTATCATTAATTTCAAACAATCTTGAACTATTTTTCAGGCAAATTCGATCCAGCTGCTGGACTCGCTCAATCAGGAATCGCTGGAACTGGCCCACCAGAACCTCCAGAGGATTCTTCCACTTCCGCAACAGGAACAGCAAATGCCACACCAGCTACTTCTCCACACCCAACCCCAGAAACCAAGAAAGAAGAGGCAGAGAAACCGAAAGAAGTAGTTGAAAGCGAACAATCCTCAGCAGTACCTCCAAAGAAGGAAGAAACTCCCGAAAATGAAAGGGATCAACCCGAAAAGATGGAAGTGGACACTAAAGAAGGCGAGGAGGATCCTAAAGCCAAGGTTGATGGCGAAGAGGGTGAAGCAAAGGAGAAGAAAGACAAAGTAAGATTAAAACTCTATTTAGACTGTTTGACACTTTTTTATAAGCGATGCAACTATTTATTCACTTTCCCTTTCAAAATTTTTTCGAACTTCTTCGCTGATTGGCTAAAATAACATGTTTACCTTTTACCGGAGAGTAGTCCCAAAGGCTTAAAATGATTGATTTAGAATATTTTAAATGCATCTGGCAAATCAGGAAAAATTTCAAGAAAAGCTTAGGTCATGGTGTCCGAATGATTTGGTATTTGGATATATCATTCTATGGTGAAAATAAAGGAATCCGTATTTCACAGTTCAATCAAAATTTTGGTTTTGGATTTGTTACAATCATTCGAAGATTACCCGTGAATTTTTATAAATTAACAGAATGTTTTTTCAAAATGCAGTATTTTCGAGTGAGCGTAGTTATTCGGGATTTTCTTTTTTTATTATACTTGGGAATTCTAGCTCTCTAAATTGCAGGCTTCGGACTCACTACAATGTTAACACTATTTGACACTTTTTTTACGCGATGACACTATTTTGCTACAATTTCGAAAAAAATGACACTAAAGACACAATTTTCTCACAATAATTGTCACTAGTCAACGAATCCCAACATGCCGGAAAATTGTCTCAAGGCTGATTAGGGGTCGTGTCTAAATTACGTAGTTTCTTCTGAAATATTGAACCACGTACCTCCCTTTGTCAGGGTCCGTAAGTTTCAACACTGGGGGCCCCCCCCCATATCTTACGTAATTTTTGCCGAATAAATTTTTTTCGTGAATTTATTTATTTGCCGTCCAAAAATAAGTTTAGACGTTGTCGGGAGAAGGTAAATCTTACTGTTTCTTGTGGGTTCAACTTGTTTCGATGAAAAAATATGAATTCTCGACAAAAAGTGTAATAGTTGATATTTTAATGAAGAAAAGATTTTCATTTTAAATCACAACTAATTGAATTAAACTAAAAAGGACAAATTAGCAAAAAAAAGTTTAATCCTCAACCACGATAGATTAATTTTGAAGAAAATAGTTCAATTTTCAACGAAAAAGGTGAATTTTTAACACAGAAGATTAATTTTCTACCAAGAAGATGAATTCATAACAAAATACGTAAATTTTTAACCAAGTAGTTGAATTTTTGACCGAGAAGATTAATTTTTAATAAAAACAGACGAATTTTTAAACTCAAAAATATACATTTTTAACCAAAAATGAAATAGTAGTTATATTTTCATTTAAGAGAATTAATTTTCAGTAATAAATAGACGAATTTTGTTTTAATTTTCAAGCAAGGAGTTCAGTTTTCCACCTAAAAAGATGAATTTTCAAGTAACTAACCAAAATAGTTGAATTTTTAACTAAATACTTTAAATTTTAATTAGTGGGTGTGATGTTAGTCCAAATTTTATTTGAATAATTTTTAGTTTATATCTTTTTCGTTTCTAGATTTTTTAAACTAAATAGTTGAATTCTTAAACGAAAAAAAGATCAAGTTATAACCAACAATAAATTAGATAAATTTTCATTGAGGAGAATTTATTATCAATAATAAAACAAACGAATTTCCTAAAAAGAAGTTTAATTTTATATCATATAGTTGAATTTTATACTTGTTGAATTTTCAAACCAAAAAAGACGAATTTTCTTTAAAACAGTTGAATTTTCAACCCGAGAATGTGATTTATGTGATAACAAAGAATTTAATTTACAGCATTGGTTGTCAATTTGGTTCAAAATAACGAATTTTAAACTAAAATTATGAATAATCAACCAACAAAATTAACTTTCAAGAAAGTAGTTCAACTTTCAACCAAGACGAATTTTCAACAAAACACATCAATTTTCAACAGAATTGTAAATTTTCAAAACAAAAAAGTTATTTTTTAATCGAAACAGATTAATTTCTAATAAGTTTCATTTTTAACCAAAAAAGGTGAAATCTATACAGAAAGACATGAATTTTTAAACAAAAAATTAATGTTTAACAAAATAGATAAATTTTTAATTTAAAAAAATGCTTAGCCAAGAAAGAAAACAAATTGCAAACAACATCTTGAATTTTCAAGTTAAAAAGACGAATTTTCAACAAAATTGTCAATTTTTCATCAAAATAATTCAATTTTGAACCGGATAATACAATTTTTAACCACAAAGGATTAATTCTTAACCAAAAATGGAAAATTTCGGCGAAAAAAAGTTGGATTTTCCTATTGAATTCTTTTTCAATTAATTATTTTTTAATACTTGAACAATTTTATGAAACTATCTTGACACTTTTTTTTATTTAAAGAATTTCGTGGTCACTATTGTTCAAAATGCATGCAACAGGTGTCATTTTTTATCCAGGAAACGAGTGCGAGCCCTGATAATACTGTGTGTCTACTCTACTGGAAATCCTGGAATTGTCAGGGAATTTTGTCGAGGGCATGCTTAATTTTTTTTAATTGCAATATAAAATTGAATAACAATTTTTGTAATATTTTCTTTGTATTTGATCAAAAATTTAGTTGAAATATCAACTAATACATTTTTCGGTAATAATTCACATTTTTTGGGATTAACATTCCAATTACTTGGTTGAAAGTTACTCTTTTGTTAAAAACTATTTTTTTTGTTGTTAAAGATCCATCAATGTAATTGAAAAATCATCTCTGGTTGAAAAATGAGCTATTTTTTTGAAATTTTGCTTTTTCTTTTGCTGAAAGTTAATTTTTTTTCATGAAAAATTGTTTTAACTGAAAAAATTACTCAATTTTTGGTTGAAAATTTATCTTTTTTAGTTGAAAATTCGTCTCTTTTGGTATAAATAAATCTTCTTGGTTGAAAATTTGACTTCCAGTTAAAGATTAATGATTTTAGTTGAAAATTAATGTTTTTTGTTAAAAATTAAATTATTCCAGTTGAAGATTCATCATGTTAGTTAAAAGTTCGTCAGTTTCTTGCAAAGTTAATTTTTCCAGCTGAAAATTCAACTATTCCATTTTTTGTTGAAAATTGATATTTTTAGTTAAAAATACAACAATTTGGTTAAAAATTAATCTTTTTTATTTGAAAATACAACCATTACGTTGAAGATTCATGTATTTTGTGGAAAAATCGTCGTTTTTGGTAGAAAATTAATCTTTTGGTTTAAAATTCCATCTTTTTGGTTTAAAATTCAACTTCTCCAGTTGAAGATTCATTATCTAAGTTGTAAATTCATCTCTTTGGTTAAACATTAATTTTTCAATTAAAAATTTAACTATTCAATTTTGAAATGACAATTTATCTTTTGTAGTGGAAAATTCATTCAGTGAAAATTAATCTTTTTGTTTGAAAATTCAAATATTCCAGTTAAAGATTCCTCATTTTAGTTGAAACTTGATTTTCTTGTTTAAAATTCAACTATTCGGTTTCATTTTTTTTTTTTTTTAATTTAACTATTTCTTTGAAAATTCGTGTACATATTTAGTTGAGAAATCGTCTTTTTTGGTAGATAATTAATCTTTTTATTTCAAAATTCATCTTTTTGGTTGTAAATAAAACTAATTGGCTGTAGGTTAAACTCGTTTGGTTAAAAAATCATCACTTTGGTTGACAAAAATTTTTTTTTCTTGAAATTAAATTTTTTTAACTGAAAATTTAGCTATTCCATTTTTTGTTGAAAAGTGATCTTTTCTTATTTCAAAACTAAACTATTCGGTTGAAAATTGATCTTTTTTAGTTAAAAATTCAACTATTTGTTTGTGAACTCGTGTATTTTGTTGAAATATCGTAGTTTTTAGTTGAAAATTCAACTATTTGGTTAAAATTCCATCTATGTTGTTAAAAATGCAATGTTTTTACTTGATAAGTTAGAAACTTGAAGCGGTTTAAATTGAATTTATTGTATAGTACTCACATTAATTTTACCTAAATATGCACTGAATTTTAAATTTAACAAGATAAAATAAAAATTGGTTTAAATGATTCATATTTATGGACTTTAGAGACAAAAGCTTTCTAAATTAAACACGTTAATTGAATCCCTAGAAAGTAAAAAAAAAAATCTTTTTAATAAACTCGCGAAACTGTATACGTATTCTGAGTCGATTGTTTAAAAAAATTCTAAATATTTGAATGGCTCCGTACTATAAAAAATTATACCTAGAAAAACCTTGAGATACCTGGAAGGATCCTGGAATTGTCAGAGAATTTTTTTCCAGCATTTTAGTAGACACTCTGTACTAAAATAAACGAAATTTTAATTAAATTGTATTTATTATCAGGTCGTGAGGGACGCTCAACTCCAATCGGCGGCAGCTGCAGCCTTAGCCGCTGCTGCTGTGAAAGCGAAACACTTGGCCGCTGTCGAGGAGAGGAAAATAAAGTCTTTAGTCGCTCTGCTTGTTGAAACTCAAATGAAAAAGCTAGAGATAAAATTGCGTCACTTTGAGGAACTCGAAACGACGATGGAGCGCGAACGCGAGGGTCTTGAGTATCAACGACAGCAACTCATCACCGAGAGGCAGCAATTCCATCTGGAACAACTGAAAGCTGCAGAATTTAGAGCCAGGCAGCAGGCGCACCAGAGGATAGCTCAAGAGCAGCAACAGCAACAGCAGAGTCAACATCTCATTCAACAACAGCAACAACCGCCAAGTCCACAAGCGACGGCTCAACAACCTCCACCCCATACTCCTCCTCAGCAAGCGTAATCCATCGAGTGAGAAGTGACTAAACACGTGAGATATATGCGTATTAATTTATGTCGAGGAGAGAACTTTGTCGCCTAATGCAAGATTTTTTGTCTTATTCCATTAGTGATTTTAATTATTGTATACTTCGACATTTTGTCTGCATTTTGATTTTCATTCAGTACTGTCAGATTGTCCAGAATCTTGCAGCTCTGATTTCATATCTGCTGACGAGAACAAAAGGAATAGAGACAACAGTTTTCCATGTTTGATCGATCGCGAAACTGTTCAGATTTCTGAACTTTATATTACTTTTCTACCTTTAGTGACAAGGAAACTAAAAACGAAACAGTTGTTCGTTTTATTTGTATAATAAATTTTAAGAATTGAGGCATCGCTTCGATGGGAATGAAAGGCGTGCAATTATACTTCAGTTGGATGTCGAGTGAATGTGATTAAATAATGAGAGGAATTGGAATCGTATTTTATTCGCGTCGAGTGAAGTAGAATTTCAAGATGGCCCTTTAGCTACTGACATTTTGGGTTTTTTCCAATCAAGGGTAGAGTGTGTTACTACTATAATTGAAGGCATTTCTGAATAAATCACTAATATCTGGAAACTTTTTTTTTCAAAGAATGTCCTTTCACTGAGCCGGTTTTCGTATGTATTCCTGGAATTTGTATTTACAGTATAATTCGTCGTATTGTAATCGACTTGCGATCATGTAAAATATACAATATATTGTGTATACGTGAGAGATTAATTTTCAATATAGACCTAGAAAAGGGTAAAATAACACTTTGGTTCTGGAGACTTCATTCAACTCACATTTTTCTATCCGCTTCTACAATAAAGCGATTCTTGTTCATACTTGAGATTTCGTGGATTTAGAAAAGTCATTCTCTTTGGAAGTGTTTTATAAATAGTTTAGAAATTTCAGTTCTAAAGTGCGTGGTTTTCTATTAGTTCTAAGACAAGTTCGGTCATAAGTTGAGTACATTCTGCTCCTCCTGGCGGCGGTGCTCGAGTATTGCGTCCATCTTTTTTTTCTTCTCCACCTTCGTATAAATCTGGGGCTTCATCACTCGCACACGTGCTGATGGGAAGAATATCAAGTGCCAGGCCCAAACCAAAACGCCCACATCTTCGCATCTCCTCGTTCAATCTGGTGAGATTATTTTTATTCGACTTTATTATGATTTATGCTTTCTTTATTAATAAGTATAATTTTAGATAGGGGATCGTTCAAAAACTATTTGTGACTTATGGGGGGGGGGGGGGGGGGCAGCATGTGATATCAAACATGGAAAATAATAATTTTTTTAAATGCTTGAAACAATGAAAATTAGTGATTTTGTTTCACAAGTAAAGCATCTACATATAGAATTCACACTCTTTCTCTTCATTCCCCTCTTTAAAACTGTTTTTAATGAATTCCTCTTTTGTCTACTGTTTTCAATAAATTTACCTTTTTTCAGGCTTTTCTGCTTAAATGCGAACTGAATTAATAGAACCCAAAGAGAAAATCCAACTATTTTTCGCTGAGAATTAATTATTTTTAATTGAAAAGTCTACTGTTATATTTTTGGTTCAGTTGAAAATTGAACAACTTGGTTGATTGATATATTCTGTTGTAAATTCATCTTTTTCTGTAGAAAATTGATCTTCTTGATTAAACATTCAACTTCTGTGTTAAATATTCATTTTATTAGTTAAAGATTGATCTCTTTGGTTGAAAATCCGTTTTTCGTTGTTGTTGAAAGTCAATTTTTTCAATTTCAATTGTAACCATTCCATTTTTGGTTGCAAACCTATCGTTTGTAGTTTAAAATTCAACTATTTGCTTGAAAATGAACTTTTTTGTTAAAAATCGACTTTTTGATAGAAATGTCATATTTTTGGAATACAAATTTAACTTTTTGTTGAAAATTCTATTATTTTCGTAGAACATTTAACTATTTGGTTGGAAATTAACATTTTGGTCGAAAATTCATATTTTCGAGTTAAAAATTCAACTGTTTTCTAGAGAATTTGCCCTGTTGGTCAGAAAATTCGTCCTTGTTTGATTAAAAATAATGAATTTTTTAAACTGAAAATTTAACTATTCCATTGTTGGTTGACAATTGATCGTTTTTAGTTGAAAATTAAACAATTTGGTTGAGAGTTGATGTATTTTCGTATTTTAGGTAGAAAGTTAATCTTATAGATTAAAAATTCAACTACACTGTTAACATTCATTTTAGTAGTTGAAGATCCATCTCTTTAGTTGAAAATTTAATTATTTTGTAGAAAATCCGTTTTTGTTGTTGTTGAAAGTCAATTTTTCCAACTGCAATTTTAAGCATTCCATTTTTCGTTAAAAATTATCGCTTTTAGTGTAAAATTGTACAACATATTTGGTTAAAGATTGAACTATTCCATTATTGTTTGAAAATTGATCGTTTTTAGTTGGAAATTCAACAATTTGGTTGAGAGTTGATGTATTTGCGTCTTTTTTTTTTGTAGAAAATTAATCTTGATTGAAAATTCATTTTTGGTTGAGAAATGATCGTTTTTAGTTTAAAATTGTATAATTTGGTTGAAAATGAACTTTTTTTTGTTCAAAATTCAACTGTTTCATAGAAATGTTGTATTTTTTGTATGAAATTTAACTGTCTTCTAGAGAATTTGCCCGTTTCATTTAAAAATGCAACAATTTGATGGGAATTTCGTTTCTCTCTTGACTGAAAAATCTTTCCTGAGTAAAAATTCAATACTTTTGTTGAAAATTCGTCTTTTTGGTTTGAAAATTCATCTATTCTGGTACAAATTGGATCTTTTATTGTTAAAAATGCGACTGTTTGGTTAAGAAGTATTCTGTTTTTGTTGATGATTCAACTATTTTGTCGAAAGTTCGTCTTTTTTGTTTGAATTTAACTGTTTTTTTATATAAAATAAAAATCTTTTTTGGTTGCAATTTCAACTTTTACATTTTTCCCCCAAAATCATTTTTCTTGATCTACTGTGGAATTATTGATATATTCTTTAGTCTGTGAAAAAATTCTCTCTAGCTCCGTTGGGAATTCATCTTTTTGGTTAAATTCGACTATTTTTAATTAAGAATAGAAATCTTTTCTTTGTTGCAATATCAAATATTA
Source organism: Andricus quercusramuli (assembly GCA_932178445.1). Taxonomy (NCBI): domain Eukaryota; kingdom Metazoa; phylum Arthropoda; class Insecta; order Hymenoptera; family Cynipidae; genus Andricus; species Andricus quercusramuli. The sequence goes on along the minus strand of CAKNXH010002169.1, from coordinate 31,920 downwards.
TATTTTTGGCTAAAAATTAATCTTTTTCGATTGAAAATTCGACTAATTGGTTGAAAGTTTAACTTATTTGTTAAAAATGCATTTCTCTCTTGAAGATTCATAATTCTATTTGAAAATTCAACCATTTTATTTTACAGTCATCTTTTTTGTTAGAAAATTCAATTAATTTGTTTAAAATTCGTCTTTTTGGATTGCAAATTCATGTTTTTTGGTAGAAAAGTTCTTAGTTAAAAATTAGTCCTTTTTTATTACAAGTTCAACTATTTGGTCGTAAATGCAACTTTTTGGTTGATAATTAATTTTTTTGTGAAAAATTGAACTATTTGGTTGAAAATTCACATTGATAGGTTTCAACTATTTTGTAGATTATTCAATTATTTTGTTGATGAATAAACTATTTTATTCAAAAGTCATCTTTTTTGTTAGAAAATTGAATTGTTTTGTTGAAAATTCGTCTTTTTGTATTAACAATTGAAATTTAGTTAAAAATACAACTGTTTATGGTTGAATTTAATTCCTTTTTGTTTAAAAATTCGGCAACAATTTTCTAAAAAAATTGAGTTTTTAGCTTGAAAATTGAACACTTCTTGAAAATTCATCTTTTTTTGTTTGCAAAGGGGGGGGGGGGGGGTGTTCGTATTTGTGATGTCGAAATAGCGTGACGTAGTTTTTGAACAGCTCAATATTCAAAATTATATCATTTACTTTTTCTTCACACTCAGACCTCGATTTAGTAACCCGCGGTTTAGTAATTCCTAGAATATTGCTGGTCCGCGCAGTTTCTTCGCGCGCAGGGTGCGAGACGGTTGCGAATCTCGCCTCGGAAGGGCCGCAGTGTGCGTGTATTTAGTCGAGTATATTGCGCAATGTTAAGCATTCCAGTTGGAAACGTTTCAGGCGGCCCTGACTGTTTACGTTTCGATTCCCGCGATTTAGTAACAAGGCTATTTGCGGGCAACTCCCGACACTGTTATTAAATCGGGATCCGAGTGTATTTCAGATTCCAGTCTCTTTTATCATTTCAAGCAGGTAATTTGTAATCTTAATAAGTTTTACTCACAGTTCCCACATTGTGGATGGATCTCTTGGCTGTTGAGGATTTAACGTATGCAAAGCCGACATTAAGTTACTGTGATAGTGTCCTAGTAAGTGCACCATGTGATTTTTTCTAACATCGCCACTGGTACAACAATACAAAACATTCGCTAAATCGAGAGCCAGGGATCCAACTCGTGATAGTTGAAAATCAACCAAGTAAACATCCTGCATTAAAAAAAGTTATTTTAGTAATTATATAATATATAATAATATTGATACAGGGTGTCTATCCTTTCTGGAAAACCTGGAATTGACAGGAAATTTGTATATACCTGGAAAAGACGAAAAATGTTAGGGATTTTTTTTTACTCAGTGAATTTTTTCGAGTTTTTTTTTATTGCAATATAAAATTGAATAAAAATGATTCTATATTTGTAAAAATAGCTTCATATTAGGTACTTTAATTAACTATTTTGTTGAGAATTATTTTTTTTTAAATTAACTTTCTTAACTGAAAATTTAACTGTTCTATTTTTGGTTGAAAATTGATCGTTTTTTAATTGAAAATTCAAGTGTCTGGTTAAAAATTAATTTCTTTTTTTTAAATTCATTCTTTTTATAGAAAATTAATCGTCTTGGTTGAAAATTCATTTTTTTTGCTTGAAAATTCAACTCATATTGAAAAGTCGTCTTTTTGGTTGAATTTAAATGTTTTCGATTAAATTTTAAAATCTGTTCTGTTCGAAATATGAACGACTCCCTTTTTCATTCAAAACTCATATTTTTTTTATGTAAATTTAATTACTTGGTTGAAAGTTGAATTCTTTTGTTAAAAATTAATTTTTTTGGTAAAAGATTCATCATTTTAATTGAAAATTCATCTCTTTGGTTGAAAAATGAGCTATTTTGTTGAAAATTTGTTTGTTTTTTGCCTGAAAATTAATCTATTTTACTGAAAATTAAACCGTTCCAGTTTAATACTTCATCATCATAGTTAAAAATTCATCTCCTTGGTTTAAAATGAATGTTTTAAACTAAAAATGTAACTACAACAACTATTCCAGTTGAAGATTCATCATTTTAGTTGAAAATTCATTACTTTGTTTGAAAATGTAACTTTATTACAATCATTTTCCTTGTTTCAATATTTTTCTACATATAATTTAACTATCCGAGTTGAATATTCCATCATTTTATTTGAAAACTTATCTCCTTGGTTCAATATTAATTGTTTTAACTGAAAATTTAGCTATTCAATTTTTGGTTGACAATTTATCTTTTTTAGTTGAAAATTCATATTTTTTTGTAGAAATTAATCTTCTTGATTGAAAATTAATCGTTTTTATTGAAAATTAAATTATTTAAAATAAAGATTCATCATTTCAGTTTCAAATTCATTTTTTTGGTTGAAAATTCAATTATTCCAGTTAAAGATTCGTACTTTTAGTCGAAAATTCATCTCTTCGGCTGAACATTAATTTTTTAACTGAAAATTTAACAATTCAATTTTAGGTTGGAAATTTATCTTATTTTTTAGTTGAAAATTCGTCTTTTTTTGGTAGAAATTAATCTTGTTGGTTGAAAATAATTCGTCTTTTTTGATAGAAATTATTCTTCTTGGTTGAAAATTCATATTTTTGATTAAATGTTAAACTATTCCAGTCAAAAATTCATAATTTTATTTGAAAATTCATCAGCTTGGTTAAAAATTAATTTTTTTACTGAAAATTTAACTATTCCATTTTTGATTCAAAATTGATCTTTTTTAAAATGAAAGTTCAACTATTTGGTTGAAAATTTGTCTTTTACTTGAAAATCGAACTATTTTGTTGAAAAATCGTCTTTTTTGGTAGAAAATCAAACTTCTTGTTTGAAAACTCATATTTTCGGTTGAAAATTCAAGAATTCCAGTTGAATATTCATAATTTTAGTTCAAAGTTCATCTTTTTGGTTAAAAATAAAACTACTTGTTTGAAAGATAAACTCTTTTGTTGAAAATTCATCTTTTTTATTTAAACTTCATCTATTCCTGTTGAAGATTCATGATTTTAGTTGAAAATTAATAATTATGGTTACAAATTTGTTGTTTTTTTTTTCTCTTTTTTCTTGAAAATAAATTTTTCAGTTGAACATTCAACTATCTGGTGAGAATTTATGTATTTTGTTCAAAAATCATCTTTTTCGGGAGAAAATTAATCTTTTTAATGAAAATTCATCTATTTCAGTTAAAGATTCATGATTTTAGTTGAAAATTCATCACTTCCTTGAAAATTTGTTGGTTTTTTCTTTTTTTTTTTTTTAATTAACTTTTTAAGATTAAAATTTAACTATCTGGGCGAGAATTTATGTATTTTGTTGAAAAATCGTCTTTTTGGTTGAAAATTTAACTAAGTGGTTAAAAATTCATCTATCTTGTAGAAAACGCAATGTTTTTACTTAAAAAGTTAGGAAATTGAAGCGTTGTAAATTGAATTTAAAATGGTACCCACATTAATTTTACCTAAAAATGGACTGAATTTTAAGTATAAGAAGATAAAATAGAAAGTTGTTTGAATTATTTTTCAAATTCATGGAGTTTAGAGACAAATTCCAGAAATTATTAATTATGTTTTTAGTATTATTTAATCATTTAATTTTTAAATGGTACAAAAATATTTAATTTGATAAAAAATTATTAATAAATTTTAATAAAAAATGCGAAATATTTGAATGGCTTCGTATTATGAAAATTTATACCTGGAATTGACAAGGAATTTTTTTTCACGATTTCAGTAGACACCCTGTTATATCAATTCAAACCTAGAGAAATGAAAAATTGATTATTGAAAACATACTTTTTTAAGCCATCTTGTGCAATTATATTACGCAATTTTTCTTTGTTAAGTTTGTTTTTTAAATTTTCTTTTCAAAATTCAAAAAATAAAATGGAAATGAAATAATCACCTCTGTTTCAGAAGTAGCGATGCTGCCATCCCGAAAGAGGAAATTGTTAGTCCAACAATCTCCGTGACAGAAAACCGTGAGCGGTCCTTTGGCAGCCGCCAATTCACACATAGTGCGAAAGAAGACTTCTTCATTCAAAAAGGCACGTAATTTTCCAATCACTTCTTCTCTTCTGTCTTCCATGTGCGCAGGCAATCCTTCCGAAACCATTCCAATAGCATTGTCGGCAGCCACACGATAATAATGACGATACCAATCTTCATTCTCAACTCGGAAAAGAGCCTCCTGAACTGCTTGCACTGTGTCAGGCTTCGTCAGCCTTTCGAATAATTCTGGCCTTGAATGATATTTTCATTTAACTTCAAAACGTTTTTTTAAATACACCCAACTCCCGATATAAGAACAGTTTTTGGCATGGCTTGCATTGGCCTTGAACTTGAATCGGAGAAATCCAAACGTAAACAGGCCGGACCGCATGAATCATTTCTGTTGCTGTTGCAACTATTTGTCACGCTTGACTAAGCACATCCTCTCTTTCGGCTCCGCGGCTCCTCTCATTACGAAAATGCAGAGGCCATCAGTTCTAGGAATATCGTAAACCGGGGGTTCTTATAGCGGGAGTTAAGTGTACACGGTAATTCTGTGTCTGAAGTCTGGAATACAGACCAGAAAAGCGCAAAATATTTATCTTTTGAATGATTTAAATCCACGATTTTACACCATTTCTGAAGCCTCTGAAAAAGATTTCACAAAGGCTTCGAATGATTTCAGAAGATTTAAAAAATTTGCCGAGATTCCACAGATTTCCAAGATTTTACAAAGAGTTTCAATGTAATTACACTTGGTGTCACGATTCATTTACTAATTGATGTTTGATGATAATAATAATAGAATAGGCCAAATAAACCCTGCAACTGGCAGTCATTGGGAATCATGAAAAAGGAATTGAATTGAATTAAATTGAAAGTTTTCAAATATTTCCAAAGTTGTCAAAAATTTCACAGTGATTTCAAAGATTTCAAAAAATTTGAAAGGTTTCGAAAATATTTCAAAGATTTCACAAAGGTTTCAAAAGATTTCGAAGGTTTCGCAAAATTCTCAAAGATTCAAATAGACTTCAAAGAAGATTTCAAAGATTTCTCAAAGTCTTCAAAGATGCCAAATCATTTCAAACGATTTCAGAATATTTCAAGGATTTCAAGAAGATTCCAAAGATTACACAAAACTTTCAAAGATGCCAAAATATTTCAGAAGATTTAAAACATTTTGCAAATATTTGGAAAATTTCAGATATATTTAAAAGATCTTTCGAAGATTTCGCAATTTTGCAAAAGATTCCACAAGGATTCCGAACATTCCCAAAAATTTCGAATATTTCAAAATATTTCCAAAGATTTCAAAGATTTTGCAAAGATTTCTTATATTTCGTTAAATTGTAAATGATTTCACAAAGATTTCGAAGATTCCGCAATGTCACAAAAGATTCTAGAAAGATGACGAAGATTCCTGAAAGTTCCGAATATGTATTTAAAAATATTTCCGAAGATTTCTAAGATTTCACAAAGGTTTAAAATATTTCGCAAAGTTGAGAATGACTTCATAAAAATTTCAAAGGTGCGAAAAGATTTCAGAATATTAAAAAAATTTCACAGAGGTTTCAAACATGACAAAATAATTTTAGCATATTTTCGAAGAGTTCAAAGATTTCGCGAAGCTGTCAAAGATCCCAAAAGATCTCAAAACATTTACGACTTCGCAAAGGTTTCAAAAGATTTCACAATGATTTCCGAAAATTTAAAATATTTCAAAGATCTTACAAAGATTTCAAAAGATTTAAAAGATTTAAAAGAATTCTCAAATATTTCACAAAGATTTTTCAAAGTTGTCAAAGATTTCACAATGATTTCAATGATTTCAAAATATTTCAGAAGATTTTGCAAATATTTCAAAGATATCTTGAAGATAAAAAAAATTTCAGAAATATTTCAAAGATTTCAATGATATCAAAGATTTCAATGATATCAAAGATTTCAATGATATCAAAGATTTCAGAAATATTTCAAAGAGTTCGAGGATATCATCGATTTCTAATATTTCAAAAATTCCACAAAAATTTCAAAGATTTCTTAAAGATATACAAAATTCCAAAGATATCAAGAATTTCTAACATTTTAAAGATTTCGCGTAGATTTCACAATGATTTCAAAGATTTAAAATATTTCAGAAGATTTCAAACATTTCGCAAAGATTTTAATTATTGCAGAAACAATTAGAAGATTTCACAGAGATTTTAAAACGATTTCAAAGATTCGCATGTTGTCAAAGATTTCAGAAGATTAAAAATATTTCGATAATTTGTCGAATATTTCACAATGATTTCAAAGTTTCAAAAATATTTCAGAAGATTTCAAACATTCTGCAAATCATTTAAAGATTGCAGAAACAATTCGAAGATTTCAAAAAGATTTTTAAAAGATTTAAAAGATTTCACAACGATTTCAAAGATTCGCAATGTTGACAAAGATTTCAGAAGATTCCAAATATTTCACGAATATTTCAAAGATACGAAATAATTTCAAAAGATTTTACAAAGATTCGAAAGAATTCACAAAGATTTGGCGAAGTTGTCAAATATCTCACAAACATTTCACAATGATTTTACAATTTTTCGAAGATTTCAATGATTTCACAAAATTTTCAAGGATTTGAAAAATTTCGGAAATATTTCAAAGATTTCCATGATTTCACAAAAAAATTATAAGATTTCAATGATTTCACCAAATTTTTAAAGATTTCTTAAAGATTTAAAAAGTTTCAGAAATATTTTAAAGATTTCGTAAATATTTCAATGATTATACAACATTTTTTTAAATATTTAACATTTCACAAAGACTTCAAAGATATCAAGGATTGCTAAAATTTCAAAGATTCAACAAAGATTTGAAAGATTTCTTAAAGATGAACAAATTTCAGAAATATTTCAAAGATTTCAATCATTTTACAAAGATTTTAACATTTTTCAACATTTCATAAAGATCTAAAAAATATCAATGATTTCTAACATTTCAAAGCTTTCACAAAGATTCCAAAGATTTGATAAGGTTTAAAAAATTTCAGAAACATTAAAAAAATGTCATAAAGATTTAATGATTTTATACAGATTTCACAAAGATTTCAAAGATATCTATGATTTATAACATTACAAAGCTTTCAAAGATGTCTTAAAGATTAAAAAAAGTTCATAAACATTTTGAAGGTTTCGTAAATATTTCAATGATTTTACAAAATTATTTCAAGTTTAACATTTCACAAGGATTTTAACCCATTAACGCCCAGAGGACACGTTTTCGCAGTACCCTCTTCTACAAGATATTGCACTATCAACCAGCAATACAAAAAATTTGAAAAGTACCTACCCTACTATTTTCGAGGTCGCTCTTTCCGATAGTGTAATCAGAATTTCTTAAAAAAGTGTTATTTTGCAACTTTTTTGCAAAATAATGTTAAAAAACGCGAATTTTGCAGTCCTATTTTTTTTTTCATTTTAGATTTTCGTCATCTTATCGCATAATTATTCAACCATGGAGCGACGTAATCGTGTCCTCACTTGTTGTAGTTTCTAATTATGTCATTAGTTTTATTTTTATCATGATTGAAACTTGCAAAATAGCGATATAAACATTAAAAAATTTGGAAATTTTTCGACT
>CAKNXH010002169.1:6575-24132 GCA_932178445.1 Andricus quercusramuli | reverse complement strand
TATATATATATGCTATGGTTTTTTGGGTCGCTGATCATGAATTTGATATTATTTTTGCAATATTAATTTGTTTAAACAATTTGTTTAAACAAATAGTTGCAAAAAAATGAAAATTTTTTTAAATAGTTCATTGCATCGTAATCTATGGGAAAAATACGTTCAAATCATATATGAAAAATTATAATTATTCGAACAATAATGTAATTTATTAACAAATTTCTTTATATACCCAAAATACGTTGTTGCATATGGTTTCTTGGGTTTTTGGGATCGCTGATGACGAATTTCATATTGGTTTTGCTCAATTATATTGTTTAAACAAGTAATGCATCAGTAGTAATTGTATTTTTTCAAAACTCGTTACTAATATAGAGCTCCAAAGGAAAAATTAGCTAAATAATATTAAAAAGTTTTATTTTACTGTTTTTGACTTTCAATATCTAAATAATTATGATTTGATTTTCAATTTTGTGCTCCAGATTTTTTTCGTTTCGGCATGGTCTACCAAATCGAGTGCCCAAAAAATTACTTTCGAAAAATGAAACAATCCAACTATTTTACAGAAGTGAATAATATTACTCAACGTACAACGACGGAGCGATACCTTCTCTTTGTACTTATGCCAAATACTCTATACGTATATCTACTTATGATGACTGAATATGAAAATACTCAAAATCAACCGAGAATAAAACACTCAATTCGCAAGAGTTTTTATGAGCAAAAATATATCATCTATAAGGTTGAAACTATGACATGAAAATATGATTACCATAAAACACTACTCTAGTAAACAATTATGAGGACTTTATATTCAGCTCCATATTGTTGAATACATTGTTTAAATAATATAATTGAGCAAAATGAATATGAAATTCGTCATCAGCGATCCCAAAAACCCAAGAAACCATGTATAACAACGTATTTTGGGTATATAAAGAAATTTGTTAATAAATTACATTATTGTTTAAATAATTATAATTTTTCATATATGATTTGAACGTATTTTTTCCCGTTGATGACGATGCAATGAACTATTTAAAAAAAATTTCATTTTTTTGCAATTATTTGTTTAAACAAATTGTTTAAACAAATTAATATTGCAAAAATAATATCAAATTCATGATCAGCGACCCAAAAAACCATAGCATATATATATATATATATATAACTTGCACAGTTGTTACGATATATCATTTTTAATTACATTAATTGATTAGTCGAAAAATTTCCAAATTTTTTAATGTTTATATCGCTATTTTGCAAGTTTAAATCATGATAAAAATAAAACTAATGACATAATTCGAAACTACAATAATTGAGGACACGATTACGTCACTCCATGTTTGAATAATTATGCGATAAGATGACGAAAATCTAAAATGAAAAAAAAACAGGGTTACAAAATTCGCGTTTTTTAACATTATTTTGCAAAAAAGTTGCAAAATAACACTTTTTCAAGAAATTCTGATTACATCATCGAAAAGAGCGACCTCGAAAATAATAGGGTAGGTACTTTTCAAATTTTTTGTATTGCGGGTTGATAGTGCAATATCTTGTAGAAGAGGGTACTGCGAAAACGTGTCCTCTGGGCGTTAATGGGTTAAAGATATCAAGGATTTCTAAAATTTCAAAGATTCAAGAAAGATTTCACAAAGATTTAAATCATTTTACAATGATTTACAAATTTTTAACATTCCACAAAGATCTCAAAAATATCAATGATTTCTAACATTTCAATGATTTTACAAAGATTGTACAGATTCCACAAAGATTTCAAATATATCTATGATTTCTAACATTACAAAGATTTCACACAGATTTTTTAAATTTCTTAAAGATGTAACCAATTTCATAAACATTTGAAAATTGCGCAAAGATTTCAATAATTTCACAAACATTGAAAAAATTTTAAGCATTCAATAAAGATTTCAAAGATATGAAGGGCTTCACACATTTCGAAGGTTTCACAAAGATTTCAAAGATTTCTTAAAGATGAAAAAAACGTCAGGAATATTTCAAAGATTTCATCAAGACTTCAATCATTTGAAAAATATTTTAAAGCTTTCACAAAGATCTAAAAAATATCAATTATTTCTAACTTTTCAAAGATTTCACAAAAAGATTCCAAAGATTGATTGAAGATTTAAAAAATTTCAGAAACATTTCAACGACTTCACGAAGATTTCAATCATTTTACAAAGATTCTTAAGATTTTAAACCTTTCACAAAGATTCCAAAGATATCAATGAGTTCTAACATTTCAAAGATTTCACAAAGATTTCAAACATTTCAAAGATTTCTCAAAGCTTTCACGAGCACTTGTACACCAGAGATCAAGAGTGATCAACCCCTTGAAAAATGTCTAAACCTTGAAATAATCAGTAATTCTCTTGCCTTAGGTCCTTCAGTGATAAACTCAAGGCGTGGAATCCTGCGAGGGCTTTGAGGACAAACTTCAATCTTTCCGGCTGAAGTGCTTCTCTCCTATCAGCCATCCTGAAGCCCCTGTCTCTGAGATCCTCCATAGCAATGAAATCTGGTCTCGCAGAGTAGACTTTCGCAACTCCTTGAAAGACTTTCCTCCCATCCTGAAGTTTATTCAAAGCAGGCCACACGTATGTATAAAAAACCACCTCGTTTCTAAACAACAATTCACTCTTGAAGGCTTCTCGCCTTGCCTTTGACTGAGGAAGAACTTTGTATATGATGGCCTTCTGCCAGGGGATCCACTCTCCTTCTTTGATCTGCTTGCGGCCTTTAGCTCGCACTCGATACAGCATCGACGTGTAATTGTCTCCTCGACCTGATCCTGGCTCCTCGTCCAGTTTCGTGATCTCCACCTTGGGCTCGTCCGCCGCGATCAACTCGAGCACCGATTCCAGGGTGAGACGAACGTGTTGTTCCATCGCTATGTTTCTGCAGAATGATGATTTGAGGCAAAAGATGCTGAGGAATTCGGATTGTCGCTTGTGTCTTGGTATGGTTCTTCTAATCAGTAGGGTATCACTGGCCAGCGAGCTTTAAAGTAGACCAGATTGTTATGATGTGACACTCTGTGGGATGCAGGAAATAGGCATTTGAATGAGAAGGGGCCGCAGCTAGCATCAATGCAGTACTTAATTCATCTGGGACTTAATTCGAGGGACAAGGACATTGATACACGTCAATCACGAGCGTGATTGACGTCTCTCTGACTCGATAGGAGAACTCCTCTAATTAACTCTATTGTACGAAGTGAGTAATTTGATCATCCATAATAAATTACGTTACCAATTTTGGGATATTCTTGACATTCTTGATATTGGCTGTTTAGGCCAGTCAGTAGAAAAAAAATCTCATATTAAATGTAATATTTTTAAAACTTTGTAGTTACATAAAACGTACTTCTCTAATGAACAATGTCGATTTGCAACCCCGTCAGAGGTCGGGAACATGTAAATTTTTTAGAAAAAGACATTTTATTGAATAAGCGCTCGAAAATAAATGTAATATTTCTGCAAATGGTGTAGCGCATAGAATTTAGTTGTCTAATACTAAATTTAAATTTGCAACCAATTTGAAGCTCCGGAACATGTTTATTTTTGTATTAATTGAATTTTTGTTAATAACTTTTAGGAAAAAATTATAATACAGGTGCAAACTTGCATAATGATTTAAATTATTGTTTAGAATTAAACATACTATTTGCAACCTCATTATTTATACAGAACATGCAATTCTTTATATTTTTTGATTCTTGATTTTTTTAAAGTATGGCTCAGTGATCGGGAACTTGTTAAAATTTCAAATATTAAAATTTGTAGTCGTTTAATTTTTTTTTCATTGACAAAAAAAAATGTAATAAAGTTGCAAAATTGGGGAATGATTAAAAAATGCCAATTTAAAAAGCAGTTAAAAATTGCAACCCATTTGAAGGTTGGGATCGTAAGAAAATATCAAATTTTCTGTATTTTTAGTAATTTTGGCTTTTTTATTCATTCAAAAAATATAATATTTTTGCAAATTTGAGTAAATAATCCAAACTAAAGTAGGTAATAATTAATTACAAATACTAATGTACGCATGGAAAATAAGTAAGTTAATTTAGTTAATAGTTAAAATACTCTATGTGTTAAAAATTTAAAATTATAATTAATGATTGTACGCGCATCTTAAACTTGCAGTTAATACTTATTTCTATAGACTGCATTATTTTTAATAAATACATTAGGATGTAGTAATTTTTTTTAATAGTGAAAATTGAGTAACTAATTTGCTTCAATGTCAAGATCTACTAGTCATTATTATTCGGTCTTGGCTAAATTTTTAGTGAAAAAGTTTCAAAACTACACATAGGAAATTCATTTGTGATACATTACCGAAAAATTAAGTAAAACGGGGAAATAGTGACCTCTTGCAATAATTTCATAAGATGTTGAATACTTTTTCGATAATAGTTTGTAGAAACTTTACTAGCAGTTGGGTAAAATAACGAAAATTTGAATTTTACCCAACTGCTAGTAAAATTTCTACAAATTATTATCGAAAAAATATTTAACATTCTATGAAATTATTGCAAAATGTCACTAAATCCGCGTTTTACTCAACTTTACGGTAATGTTTCAGGAATAATTTTTCTCCTTGTACTAAAACAAATTGTGAAGGGCATTCACACAAAATAACTTTACTCTCTTATCCTTTTAAGTCCTTTTTAAAAGTTAAAGACATTATATACTTTATAATTATTAAGGAAAGAAAAATTAACCGTTATAACAAATATTTACAAGATATTTTTCTTTAATATCTAGTAAAAAAAGTTCCTTTAAAAGGAAATAAACTTTTTTAGAATGCAATATGGTAAAGATCACTAGTTATGAATATCCTATTGTATTTATTTAAAATAATGCAGTCTATAGAAATAAGAATTAATTGCAATTATAAGATATGCGTACAATCATTAATTATAATTTTTAATTTTTAACACATAGAGTGTTTTAACTATTAACTAAATTAACTTAATTATTTTCCATGCGTACATTAGTATTTACAATTAATTATTACCTACTTTAGTTTGGATTATTTACTCAAATTTTCAAAAATATTCTATTTTTTGAATAATTAATTTTTTTTAATGAAAAAAAAATTAAATGACTACAAATATTAGTATTTGAAATTTTAACAAGTTCCCGATCACTTATTGGGTTGCAAACTCAACACTGCATACCTAGCATTACATCAAACAATTGCAACCACTTTGCAAAATTATTACATTTTTTTCACTGAGCCATACTTTAAAAAAAATCAAGAATCAACAAATATAAAGAATTGCATGTTCCGTATAAATAATGAGGTTGCAAATTGTATGTTTAATTCTAAACAATAATTTAAATCATTATGCAAGTTTGCACCGTTATTATAATTTTTTCCTAAAAGTTATTAACAAAAATTCAATTAATACAAAAATAAACATGTTCCGGACCTTCAAATTTGTTGCAAATTTAAATTTAGTATTAGACAACTAAATTCTATGTACTACTCCATTTCCAGAAATATTACTTTTTTTTCGAGCGCTTATTCAATAAAATGTCTTTTTCTAAAAAATTTACATGTTCCCGACCTCTGACGGGGTTGCAAATCGACATTGTTCATTAAAGAAGTACGTTTTATGCAACTGCAAAGTTTTAAAAATATTCCAATTATTATGAAATTTTACCTTTAATTCAGCCCTGCTGACTGGCCTAGTTGGTTATACACGGATTTGACGTTACTCTTATTTGTTGCAAATGCATTTTTTTTTTGTTGGAGATTCATAATTTTATTTGAAAATTCAACTATTTTGTGGAATGTTTAACTATGTTGTTGAATGCTTAACTATTTCATTTAAAAGTAATCTTTTTTGTTAGAAAATTCAATTACTTTGTTTAAAATTCGTCTCTTTGGATTGAAAATTCATCTTTTTCGGTAGAAAAACTTGGTTGTAAATACAACAGTCTTGTTCATAATTAATTTTGTTATTGCAAATTAAACTATTTAGTTGAAAATTCTTATTGATAGGTCTAAAATTCAACTACTTTGTTGAAAATTTAATTATTTTGTTGAACATTCAACTATTTTACATAAAAGTAATCGTGTTTGTTACAAAATTCAACTGCATTGTTGAAAATTCGTCTTTTTGGACTAAAAATTCATCGAAATTCAAGAATTTTAAATCAGACTAAAATCAAATTCAAAATCCCATTTAACGTCCAATAATCAAGTCAATATATAGAATTCCTGAAAATAAAACAAGAATTCAACGATAAAATTTGGACAACCAATTTGTTTGTCCAAATTTTATCGTTGAATTATTGTTTTATTTTCAGGAATTCTATATATTTAAAAATTCATCTTTTTTAGTAGAAAAGTTCTTGGTTTATTCTGCGTTTTTTTCTTGTTTCTAACGCGTTGTTCTATAGTGAAAAAAGTATAGTTCAGTTCTCAAACAAAAAATATGAATTCTGAAACAAGATTTAAATTTTAAATCAAAATGAAAGAGAGATGAATTTTCAAACACGAAAGATGACTGTTATGCAGTAAAGGATGAATTTTCAATCCAAAAGGACAAATTTTCAACAAAATAGTTAAATTTTTGACCAAAAAAGATGAGTCAAGAAGATAGTTGAATTTTAAACAAACAAAGATGAATTTGTAACAAGAATGTATTTTGTAATGAAGTTAGATAAATTTTCCACCAAATAGTTGAATGTTCAATTAAAAAATATAAGTTCTTAACCAAACATGGAATAGTTACATTTTAAATTAAAAAAAAAAATATTTTCAATAAGTAAAAGAGAATAATTTTGTACCAGTTTAATTAAACCAAGAAAGGCGAATTTTCAATAAAATACTTGAATCCACAATAAAGAAGATGAATTTAAAAAAAATGTTAATGTTCTACGCAAACAGACGCATTTTCGAAAATACCTTAATTTTTTACCCTAGACTATAAATTTTGAACAAAAAGTTAATTTTCTACCAAGTAGTTAATTTTTTCAGACAAATAGTTTATTTTTAACCAAATAGTTCAGTTATCTACCAAAATAGTTGAATTTTAAACCCAAATTTTCAACCTGTAATACCTGATATTTCAACCAAAAACTATTTTAATTTTAAATAAAAAAACAATTGAATTCAACCAAGCAAAAAAAATTTCAACAAAATATTAGAATTCTCAACAAACTACATGAATTTTCAATCAAATAGTTGAATTTTCAAATATAAAAGATCAATGTTCAATTAAAAATATAAATTTCCAACCAAAGATGGAATAGTTATATTTTCAATTACACAAAAAAGATGAATTCTCAACAAAAAGTGTAATTGATGATATCTCAACCAAAAAAGGTTTTATTTTAAATCAAAAACAGTTCGATGCGAGAAAAAACTACGAATTTTCAACAAAATAGTCAAATTTGTAACCAATTAAATGAATTGTCAAAAAAGAATTTTGTTTCGGAAACAAAAATTTAAAACCCCATGCGCATTTGAAAAGCCTGGGGGCATGGATTCACATTCAAAAAAAAGAAAAAAATTATGGATTTTCTTTTTCCAGAAAACGAACAAACTGAGGGGGTTCGATCAACAAAAATCAGAAGTCGAATTTTTGGACCGCTGCAGCTTAGAGGTTTAAAAAACATGATTTTTCCGAATATATTGCAGAAGTGCGATCAAATTTCTTTGTAAATTAATTTATTCGTGTAGAAATTCATTAAATTTACCAACTGTCTCTGAAGAAGAAACTAAAAGTTTGTCTTAAAAGAATGGTAAAAACTAAAATCAATTTAATTCAAGGTGGACGTAGGTCAAGGAAATACTGGAAATCTTGCTAAAATCAGGGAATTTCTATAAGAGTCATTTTCACTTTCAAGGATAATAAATTTTAAAAATTTAATTTGAAATTGTTTTATTCCGTTTATAAAAGATTATATTATGTTACAAATTATACAAGATTCTTTGAATATTAATAGTCAGGGGAAATGAAAAATGAGTTATTGAAAAATTAGGTAATTTAATTAATTAGTAATTTATTTGCCTTGTATTTTTATTTCTTTTCTATAGAAAATGAACTTTTTGTTGAAAATTCGTATTCTGGTGTCGAACATTCTTGTATTTGTTATTGTTGGAAATTCGTCTTTTTGGTTCAAAAATTGATTTGTTTTAGTAGAAATTTCATATTTGTTGATTAAAACTGTAAGTGTTTAGTTGAAAGTTATTCTCCATTGGTTGAGGATTCAACTATTTTGTTGAAAATAATTATTTTGTTGAAGATTCATTATTTTAGTTGAAACATCTCTTTGGTTTAAAATTCATTTTTTTGTCAAAAATTAATTTTGTTAACTGAAAATTTAACTATTCCAGTTGAAGATTTATAATTTTAGTTAAAAATTGATCTCTGGTTAAAAGTTTAACTATTTTGTTGAAACTTTATCTTTTTTAATTGAAAATTCAACTACTTGTGTAAAAGTTGAATTTATACTTGGTTGAAAATTATTATTTTTTGGTTGAAGATTCATCTCTTTGGTTGAATATTTAACTATTTTGTTGAAACTTCTTTTTGTTTTTAAATTACTTTTAACTGGGAATGAATCTTCCTTTTTTGTTAAGAATTTACCTTTTTACGTTTCAAATTAATCTTTTTTGGTAGAAAACTAATTTTATTGGTTTGAAACTCCCTACTTCTTGGTTAAAAATGCAACTGTTTGGTTTAAAATGAACTTTTTGGTTGAAAATTCATACTTTCATGTTGATAATTCTACTATGTTATAGAAGATTCGTCTTTGGACTTGAAATTTCTTTGGTTGATTTTTTTTCATTTCTCGACTAAGAAATCTTTATTTGTTGATATTTGGCCTTTTAGCTTCGGAAAAGTAACCAATTTAATTCAAAATTTATCACTGATTAAAAATTTTATTTTTTTGTTTGAAATTCGTTTTTTTCTTTGCTGAGAATCTATTTTTTTAAATCAAAATTAAACTTTTACATTTTTGGTTGAAAATATATCTTTTTTGGTAGAAAATTCATATTTTGCGTTGAAAATTCAACTATTGAATTCAGAATTCTGTTTTTTTTGTTGTTAACATTTATCTTCTTCAGTTAAAAATTCAGCAATTTGATTTCAGATTTATTTCTTTGCTGGAAAATTTAACTATTAAGTTGAAAATTCCTTCAAAAATTCAAAATTTTGTTGAATTTCCATGTATTTTGTTCAAAATTAATATTTTCTGGTAGAAAATTCATATTTTAAGTTGATAATTCATTTTTTGGTTGAAAATTATTTTTTTATTGAAAATTAATTTTTTGGGTTGAAGATTCATCGATTTAGTTAAAAATTATTATTCAATAAATCTAGCTATTACATTTTTGCTGGAACATTGGTCTTTTTTAAATTAAAAATTCACTTATTTGGTTGAAAACTCGTCTTTTTTATTGAAATTTTTAATTGAATCTTCTTAATTGAAAATTTAACTATTATTTCAAAATTGATGTATTTCGTCGAAAATTTGTCTTTTTAGGTCCTAAAATTAATCTCCTTTGGTAGAAATTTCATATTTTTCGATAAAATATCACTATTTTGTTGAAAATTCAACTACTTGGTTGAAAATTAACTTATTTTGTTGAAAATTTAACTTTTTTTGTTTGAAACTTAACTATTTTCCTGGAAATTCGTTTTTTGTTGTTGTTGAATTATCAGCGATTACATTTTTTATTACAAATTCATCTTTTTGTTGCTAATTCACCTTTTTTGTTGAAAATTCAATTGTTATCTAAAAAATTCGGTTGAAGTTGAATGTTTTTTTATTGAAAATTCCACCATTTGGTTGAAAATTCATTTTTGAAGCTTGAAAATTTGACCATTTTGTTGAAAATTCGTTTTTTAATTAATTTTTTGACTGAAAAGCTTAACTTTTTCATTTTTTGTCAAAAATGATCTTTTTTAATTAAAAATTCAAGTAATGGTTTCAAGATTCATGTATTTTGTTGAAAATTCGTCTTTTTTGGTTATGAAATTCATCACTTTTGGTAGAAATTTCATATTTTTGGTTAAAATATCTACTGTTACATTTTATGTTGACAATTCATCTTTATAGGTTGAAAATTTAACTACGTTGTTAAAAAATGATCTTCCTCGTTGAAAACTTAACTATTTTGTTGAAAATTCATCTTTTTTTATGGAAAGTTAATTAACATTTTTATTTTAAGTTTATTTCAAAAGGAAAGTCATCTTTTTGGTTGAAATAAATAAACGTTGATCATTAATTATTAATGATCAGGGGAAATGAAAAATTGGGCATGAAAAAATGAGGTAAAAGTCAGGGAATTTTGCAAAGGAAGTTTGGCGGTCATTCTGTAATTTCGCCTGTAGATTTTCGTCTATTGAAATAAAAAAAAGTTAATGAAGTGCCTTCTCCTGAAACAAATTCTTTCATTAAAAAAAGGAACTTATTTCCTAATGAAAAATGCGTTAAAATTTAGTACAAAAATAAATTTGACAAAATATTTTATCGCCATTCTAGTAGTTCTTCAATTGATCCCAAAAAATTAACGAGTCAATACAGTTTGAAAAGTTCGATATATTTATTGCATACCAGAAAAAATCTAATAAAGGAAATAATACAAAAACAGACAAGAATATAAATTAATATAAATTTTAATAAAACTTTAAATGATTTTAAATGATAAAATTATCGATTCTCACGATAAAATTGCCGTTTGAGAGGATAATTTATCGACGTTGCACTATTATTCAATTCTTTCGTCGGTAAGATAGGCATATAAAAATATATAAAGAAAACTTTTTTCATAAAGTACCGTATAGAAATTTTGTAAATAAATTTAAAAAAGCCATTTTAGACTAAAAAAATTGCTGGGTTTTTATTATACCAGGATTTTTTTTAAATTTTTATCAAAAAGGTTCGTTAAAGTTTGCTGTCAATCGATTGGATTGAATAAGCTCTAGAAGTGGACACTTGTCGAAAATTGTTAATTTTTAAATGTTTTTTTGATTGTTTGTTTTATTATCTCAATTTCGAAGACATTTATATACAATCAATATAACCAGGTTTTATTGAAATCAGTTGAGATAAGATAAGGATTCTCGATAGCTTTTTTTGTGCTTGGCGGAAATTTATTACCGCGAATTCTAATTAAAGAATACATCAATTTAATTTTTGAATTAAAGTCGCGGCAAAGATAACGTTGCACAAGTAAAAATAATTTTATTTCAGATTATATTCATAGTATGATTCTTCTTCTATTTTAATTAATTAGTAGATTAGACAGAAAAATTGCAAATTGCAAATTCAACCAAAAAATATAAATTTTCATAAAATTATTTGAATCCCCAAACATAACAGATTAATTTTTGAATAAAAAAGAGGTGTTTTTAACAAAAGAGTTGAGTTTTCAACCGTAAAATATTTTAACAAAAAAGTTGAATTTACATCCCAAAAATATGCATTTTTAACCAAAATAACTGAATTTTCAATAAAAAAAAAGACGAGTTTTCAACCAAATAAGTGAATTTTTAACTAAAAAAGATCAATTTTCCAGCAAAAATGTAATAGCTACATTTATTGAATGATAATTTTTAACTAAATCGATGAATCTTCAACCCAAGCATATAATTTTCAATAAAAAAAACTAATTTTCAACCAAAAAATGAATTATCAACTTAAAAGATTAATTTTCTACCAGAAAATATTAATTTTGAACAAAATACATGAAATTTCAACAAAATTTTGAATTTTTGAAGGAATTTTAAACTTAATAGTTGAATTTTCCAGCAAAGAAATAAATTTTAAATCAAGTTGCTGAATTTTTAACTGAAGAAGATAAATGTTTAATCAAACATGAAATGGTTAAATTTTCAGTTGAAAAAATCAATTTACAACAACAAAATTTTAATAAAATAGTTAAATTTTCACGCAAATTAATTGATTTTTAACTAAAATAATTATTCTTCAACCAAAGAGAATTTTTAACCCAATAGTTAAATTTTTAACGCAAAATATGAATTTTCAACCAAAACAGATAAATTTTCAATAGAAAATATGAATTTTCAACAAAAGAGTTAAATATCCAATCATACAGATGAATTTTTAATCGAATAAATACATTTTCAACCAAAAATATTAATTTTCTTCCGAAAAAAATATGTTCTTAACAAAATACATGAATTTTCAACCAAATTTTGAATTTTGAAAGGAATTTTCAACCTAATAGCTGATTTTTTCACCAAAGAAATGTATTTTCAATCCAAAAGGTGAATCATTCACCTAGAGGATTAATATTTGATCACAAAAACGAATTTTCAACAAAATACAGAAATTTTTATCCAAAAAGCTGAATTTTCAACTGAAGAAGGTGAATATTAAACCAAACATGGAACAGTTAAATTTTCAGTCAAACAAATGAATTTGCAACACCAAAAAATTACAACAAAATAGTTCAATTTTTACGCAAAGTAATTAATTTTAAACTAAAATAATGATTCTTGAATTTTGAATTTTGAATTTTCTACCAAAAAAGACAAATTTTCAACAAAATAGTTAAATTCTCATACCAAACAGGTAAATTTTCAACTGAGAAGATTAAATATTTATCAAAAAAGATCAATATTTACAAAAAATGAAATAGTTAAATTTTCAATCGAATAAATGAATTTTCAAACAAGAAAATTAATTTTCTTTCAAAAAAGATTGATTTTTAACAAAATAAATGAATTTTTAACCAAATTTAGAATTTTTAAAGGAGATTTCAATTTGATAGCTAATTGTTCCACCAAAGAAATTAATTTTCAAAGAAAAAGGTGAATCAGTCACCAAAAAGATTAATATTCGACCACAAAAGCCGAAGTTTCAGCAAAATACAGAAATTTTTAATCAATCATTGAATAGTTAAATTTTCAGTTACAAAAATTAATTTACAACAACGAAATTTCAACAAAATGGTTAGACTTTCACGCAAAGTAATTAATTTTAAACTAAAATAATGATTCTGGAATATGATTTAACAAAACAATTGAATTTTGCAAAAAAGGGTTTTCAACTAAAGTGATGAATTATTAACAAAAAAAAATGAATTTTTAACAAAGTGGTTCCACTTTCAACTAAATAATATAACTTTGAACCAAAAAAGGTTTTTCTTCTAAAGTGTCAACTTTTGAAGTGAAATTTGTCATATTACAGGATCAAAGTGTGCAGAGAAGCTAAAATTACAATGCAAATGTAGAAAAATGGTTATTTTTCATTTATTGTAAAAATTCCATTTTGACTATTAGTTAAAAATAAAGTTGACTAATAACTATAAAAAGATTTAAAAATCTGGAAATTCCAAAAAACACCTTGTTTCTTATAAATAACATAATTTTCCATATCAATGACGAAATTGATAACATTTCTTTGTTTATTAATACTCAATGATTCATCATTGTACTTCACAGATAAGAAAATGTATAGCATATACTTGAACAATTTCAAAAGAGAGTTCATAAGTACCAGAATAAAAAATTATTGCCCAAACTGTTTAAATGAACTTATAGATTTATTATCGTTTGAAATTACAACAATTATGCCAACGTGATATAATTTATTTGCTTATTGTCTGACGGAAAAATACAAGCATAAAAAAGCAGACTTTATACATTTTAATAATCATGTGTGTGTTATGAATTATATTGTACAAACAAAGCTGGATAATAAGAGAAAAAATTCGATACGTTCACAAAAGAACCTAGTCTTTCACCTGATCATTAAATAAAGTAAAATTGCATACATCATCCGAAGTATCTGATTTCTTCTGAAAAATGGGAAAAATAATTTTCTTGAGTCTTTTTATTCCTTGTATCATTTTGTCTTCTCAAGGAACTGGGGCTTTATCAGGTAATAATAGTAGTATGTACAAAATATTAGAAATAATAGTACATTGTGCGCCAAGGAACTTAAGTCGGTCATTATACGCCGCGTGTGCGTTTGCAATACAAGTCGTAGACGAGCGCGAAGCGCGAGGCGGAGACGAGTATTGCAAACACACAAGGCGTAATGACCGACGTAGTTCCATGGTGCACATTATACTTTATACACCAAGGGCATGATTTGCAAGTTTTTTTCCCCCGATTATCATGTATCACAGGGGAGGTCTGACGTGGCGAGTCGAATCGGTACAATTCACTTTTAGCGCCGGTTAACAAGATTTTTACTGAGCCGGTTGATATTTGCTTGTCTCAAAATTTTTGAAAAATATGAAAATTTTGGATATTTTTGAAAATTTGAATTTTTTGGGGGGATTTGTGTAATTTTTGAAAATATCCATAATTTTCAAAAATTTCTTGAATTTTCAAAAATTTCAAAAATTTCAAAAATTTTCAAAAATTTCTTAAATGTTCAAAAATTGTAAAAAATTCTATAATTTTTAAAAATTTTCGAAATTTTCCAATTCTCATTTTTAAAAATTTTCTAAAATCTTCAAAATTTTCGAAAATTTCTGAAATTTTCAAAAAAATTTCAAAATTCTCAGATTTTTTAAAAATTTCAAAAAATTACCCCACCCCCCAACCCCAACCCAACCCACCCCCGAGGCCCCTCTGTACCTCCCCCATTATCTGTAGGTTTATCATGTACGATAAGTATTTCTTCAATGCTCCAATGATACGCGGACTATAATGGATGGTGGATAGTGGTGGGAGCAGTACAATAATGGCCCCATTATTGTACAGTACAATAATGAGGCCATTATTGTACTGCTCCCACCACTGACCCATAAAGGGCTACTTAAGTTCCTGAAAACAGGCACGTAATACGCCCGAATCATGCCTGCGGCGTATAAAAATGTATATTTATCCCAGCATGATAGGGCTTCGTAGCCAGATGAATTTTCAAATATTATTATTTATATATAAAATGACGTTATTTTTACTGCTCATTAATTGAAGAATTTACAATCGAAAATCTATAAAATTGAATAAATTTCAATTTTAAATCTTCAAAAATGATTTATTTAAAAAAATAAATCGTTCAAGATTCCACTATTGTCTATTATATACATTAAATATTGAAGAGTATTCAATTACAAATATTTAAAAATAAAGAATTTTTAATAGTAAATCTTTAAAATTGAAGTATTAAAAAAAACGTTCAAAACTTGCATACCTTTAAAATATAAATCTTGAAAATTGAATAATTGGCAACTCTATGTTTTCAAAATTCAAGAATTTTCAATTTCAAATCTACAAAATTGTATAAATTTGAATTGCAAATGTTGAAAATTAAAGAATTTAAATTGCAAATCGTTGAAATTGAAGAATTTTAAATTGTACATCTTCAGAATAAAATTATTCCGAAATA
Organism: Andricus quercusramuli; assembly: GCA_932178445.1. Lineage (NCBI taxonomy): Eukaryota > Metazoa > Arthropoda > Insecta > Hymenoptera > Cynipidae > Andricus > Andricus quercusramuli. The sequence goes on along the minus strand of CAKNXH010002169.1, from coordinate 8,770 downwards.
ATTTTCAAATTACATATCTCCGAAATATAAATCTTGGAAATTAAATAATTTGTAATTCAAAATTTTCAAAATTTAAGAATCTTTAATTGTAACACGTCCAAATTGCAGAACTTTAAATGGTAAATCTTCAAACTTGGAGAGTTTTTAATTTTGAAAATATGCAATGAAAAATTCTGTAATTTTTATGATTTACATTCGAAATTTCTTCAATTTGAAAGATTTTCAATTGAAAATTTGAATTTTGATCTTCAAAATTATCAAAATTTAAGAATTTGTAATTCAAAATTCAAGAATTTTCAATTGTAACTCTTCAAAACTGCAGAACTTTAAATTGTAAATCTTTGAAAATTGAAGAGCTGCTAATTTTGAAATTTTAGAATTAAAAATTCTGTAACTGTTATGTTTTACATTCGAAATTCCATTTAGAAAATTTAGAATTGAAAACTTAACTTTTGATTTCCGAAATCATAAAAATTGAAGAATTTTAAATCGCAGATCGTTACAATTAAATAGTTGTTAACTGTACATTTTTTTTTTGAAATTGAACTATTAAAAAAAATGTTCAAAATTACATACCTTTAAAACATAAGTCTCAAAAATAAATAATATGTAATTCTACATTTTCAAAACTTAAGAATCTTTAATTGTAACTTTTCAAAATTGTAGAACTTTAGATAGTAAGTCTTTAAAATTGAAGAGATTTTAATTTTGACAATTTACATTTTCTTTTATTTTGGTTGAAAATTGGTCGTTTTTATTTGAAAATTGATCGTTTGTAATTGACAATTCAACTATAGAATTTTTAATTATGGATTATTTATCTTTTTTTTTTGGAAAATTCAACTAATTGGTAGAAAGATGCACTACTTTGTTAAACAATCATTGTATTGTTTGAACAATTAACTATTTTGTTGAAAATTCATCTAATTTTGTTTGAAAAATAATTTCTTCAACTGAAAGTTTAATTATGTTTATTCAAGATCAAAATGAAATCTACTTTCTTATGAATAATTTTATGCAAGCAGAGCATGAAAAAGATTGACAAATAAAGATTAGATTTCCAAACTACCTCCTTTTCAGCTTATAAGAGACAAATAAATAATTAAAGGCAAAAAGAGGGAGAAAAATTGAAAAAGTCCACCAAAACCAAGCTCTCACTTTTTCCTTATTACACTAAACTCATCATTCGTTCCAATCTGCACGGTTTGCTTATCAATATTTTAAGAGTTCTTTTAATTGAGGCCATAAATAATTTTTACCTGAATTTCTTGAAAGAAATCTTTTTATTTAAAAATTCTTCGTGTAAAGAATGTTTTAAATATTTGCAATTTTGGAAATGTATACATTATTTTTTATTGTTTCTTGTCCTCACTGGAAAATGTAATATTTTAAATAGATTGGTCCAGAATCAACCAGAAATTCAACTATTTCATTTTTGGTTTGTAACACTAGTTTAAGAAATTGAAATTTTTTTGCCCACCACATCTCAATATGATTTTTTATGTATCTTAGCCCAGTTAATTCGAAATTCAACTGCTTTGTTAAATATTCATTTCATTGGTTGAAAATTGAACTATTTTGTTGAAAATTTAACTGTTTCATTTTTGGTAGAAAATTGACCGTTTTTAGTTGAGAATTCAACCATTAAATTTTACATAAGGAATTATTCATCTTTCTTTGTTGAAAATTCAACTACTTTGCTAAAAATTCATATATTTTATTGATTGAAGATTTAACTATTTTGTTGAGGATTCATCTTTTTTGTTTGAAGAATAATTTTTTCAACAGGAAATTTAACTACTTTATTTTCAGTTGAAATTGTGTCTTTTTTATTTGAAAATTGATCGTTTCTAGTCGAGAATCAACTATTAAGTTTTTGGTTAAGAATTCGTCTTTGTTGGTTTAAAATTCAACTACTTTGTTAAAAGTTGAACTAATTTGTTGAAGATTCATTTCATTGGTTGAATATGGAACTATTTTGTTGAAAAATAATGTTTTAAATTGAAAATTCAACTACTTTGCTAAAAATGCATATATTTTATTGGTTGAAGATTTACCTATTTTGTTGAGGATTCATCTTTTTTGTTTGAAAAATAATTTTTTCAACAGGAAATTTAACTATTTTATTTTCAGTTGAAAATTTGTCGTTTTTATTTGAAAATTGATCGTTTCTAGTTGAGAATTCAACTATTAAG
>CAKNXH010002168.1:755760-776382 GCA_932178445.1 Andricus quercusramuli | reverse complement strand
TTAGGACATGATTTCGATTCGCAAAATAAATCTCGCGCATACAGGTGATAGTTGGGAGTACAATCTAAACATGAATAATACAAACAATAAAGTAGCCTCGGAATGGACTGAAACTCGGATTGACCAAAGGCATGCACACGGTAAACGTAAAGGTCGTGTTTCGGGCGATGAATGGAGACTGGGTGTTTGGAATGCTAGAGGAGTGAATGATCTTAAGATAAGAGAACTACGAGAAACTATGCACACAAGGAAACTAGATATTCTCTGTGTACCTGAGACGAAGAAAAAAGGTTGCGAATTTAGAAACATAGAAAATGGGGTGTTGGAAGGCGGTTGTGAAATATGGTCAGGAGTAGATAGTGAATCACATCGTAGTCAGGGGGTCGGTTTAATTATGAATGAAAAAGCAAGTCAACATCTCATAGATCATGATTTTGTATCACCCAGATTGCTATGGGCTAGAATGAAGGTAGGAATCAGAAGATTATTTATCATAGCGTGCTACACACCAGTTGATAGCGATTCGAGGGAAGTTAAGGACGCCTTCTGGGACACTTTAAATGATACAATAAGTACTTGCGATCAAGGTGAAAGAATAATCTTGTTAGGAGATATGAACGGATGGGTCGGCGTCCAGCGCCAGGATACAGATACAGGAGGGGTGCTAGGTAATTTTGGGGACACAACAAGAAAAAATTATAACGGGGAAAAATTAGTTAGCTTATGCTTAGAAAAGAGCCTATTCATTACAAACACTTGGTTTAGACATAAAATGATCCACATGTATACCTGGTGTAAAGGAAATAGCCGCAGTATAATTGACTTCGTTATTGCAGATGAAAGACTAAGAGAACTAGTTACAGATACAAGAGTCATGAGGGGGGCCGAATGCAATACTGATCATTACCTTTTAGTCTGCAAAATAAACTTAGGGCGGGGATGGAGGACAAAGAAAACAAAGAAAACGAAACAAACACGAATAAAAATTGAAAATTTACAGAGACCAGAAGTGCGAACAGAGTTCCAAAAGAGGTTAACTGAACGCATAGATAGGGCAACGTGGGAAGCGCTTATAAGCAATAAAGATGTAGAGGGCGCGTGGACTTTATTACGGGATATCATTGTTAAAACTGCGACCGAAGTATGTGGTACGGCGGTTGTAGGAAGAAAATCTGGTGATGCATGGTGGAATGAGGAAATTGCGGCAGCCCAAAAAGAAAAGAAAAAAGCGCACAATAGAACGCTGAACATGACAGGTCTTAGCGATGAGGAGAGAACTAGACTTAAAAATGATTACAGACACAAAAATAGGAAAGTTAAACGACTAGTCAAAGAGAGTAAAGAGAAAATCAGAACAGAAGAAGAGAACAAAATAAAAAACTGCTTTGAAGGAATTATGAAACTATTATATAAACAGTTGAAGGAAAGTAAAAGTACAGAGTTTGCTAGCATGAGAAACAGTAAAGGCGAAATGCTATATGATATAGACGGGATAGTAGACGCTTTAAAAGATTCTTTTAAAGAACTATTAGGAGGTGAAGATATAGGGCAACAAAACTGCGACATAGAACATAATGCACTAGAAAACCCAATTGAAAAAGTCTGGGTCACTGAGGTCAGAGATATAATTAAGAACTTGAAAAACGGTAAGGCTGCGGGTATAGACAATATTAGCGCTGAAATGCTTAAATACGGTGGTGAGTACATACCTCACAGGTTGTGCGAATTAATAAATTTATGTATCGAAACGGGAGAAGTCCCAGACGATTGGAGAAAAGCGATTATCGTACCAATATACAAAAGAAAAGGAGATAAAAGCAACTGCAGTAATTACAGAGGTATCAGCCTACTAACTACCGTCAGTAAAATATACTCAAAAATACTTATCCGTAGGGTAATGGAAATTACAGAAGAGAAGATATGGGAAGTCCAATGTGGATTTATGCCAGGAAGGTCATGTACAGATCAGATATTTAGCCTAAGACAGATCACAGAAAAAAGCTTGAGAGTAGGAAAGAAAGTTTTCTGTGCATTTATTGATCTAGAAAAAGCATTCGACACGGTAAATAGAACTAAACTTTGGGAAATCCTTAAAGAGTATGGAGTAAATGGAGGGCTCCTACAAGCAATAAAAACAATTTATACAGGCAGTAAAGCGAGTGTAAGGGTAAATGGGAAACTGAGCGACTGGTTCGATATTATGCAAGGCGTGAAGCAAGGATGCGTTATGTCCTCGTGGCTATTTATCATATTCATGGATAAATGTCTAAGAACTGCCCTCTTCGACGAAAAAGGTGTAGATCTCGAAACCGTCAAGGTACGTGGGTTGGCTTTCGCAGATGACAAGATTGTTATGGCAGAATCAGTCGAAGACTTGCAAAGAATGTTGAATAAACTTAATACAAGCATGAAGAACATGGACCTCAAAATTAACGTGAATAAAACGAAAATCATGGTGTTTGAGGGAAAAAGCGAGAAAACAATGTGCAACATTGTCCTAAATGGTGAGGGATTAGAACAAGTTGACAAGTACGTATATCTGGGTAGCCTATTCACTAGCGACGGAAAAATAGATGGGGAGTTAGATAGGCGCATAAATAAGGGTAAGCAGGTTATCGGTAGAGCAGGGTCCATCCTCAGAAATAAAAACATATCAAAAAAAGCTAAAATGGCCATACATAACTCTATCTTCGTACCGACTGTACTATACGGTAGCGAGACATGGACCTGTCAAGAAAAGGACAGGAGCAAAATCAACGCGATCGGCATGAAACCTCTCCGCATAATATGCGGGAAAACACTGATGGACAAAGTCAGAAATGAGACAATCCTCAAAGAATGTGGTACACAAGAGACACTAGTTGACATATGGGAAAGAAATCAGCTAAGGTGGTTCGGACATCTTGAAAGAATGAAAGATGAACGACTGACGAAGCAAGTGTATAAAGGTAAAGTAAATGGTAGAATGCCCAGAGGTAGACCGCCGAAAGAATGGTTAGAATCTGTGAATGAGACATTAATCCGAAGAGACGTAAGAAGCCATAGGAACACAAGAGCTTGCGTGAAGAAATGCATGGACGTGAAGGAAGCTAGAGTAGTATGCCAGGACAGAAATGTGTGGCGACAAATAGTTTGTAAACAGAGGGACAATAGTGTGAATGGCGCCTGAAACAGAGACTTATGGATACTAATGGGCCCAAGTGGGGAACCATACATAACAATTTTGTGAGGCTCCCCACTTGGGGTGATCGCTAGAGAGATTGATCAGCAACCTGGGTCGGAGCAGTGTTGCGGAATGAACGTGTCATCTGAATAAATGACACGAGAATTCCAGATCGATCTAAAACACCTATCCCTAACACCTATAAAACTCCTATATACCTTATGCCCATATACCAACCTACTCTATACCTATACACCTGTTTACTATTCCCCAACCGAGTAAGTCACGCCTACCCCGAAAGGGAAATGGCTTAATGGTATAATAATAATAATAATAATAATATATATATATATATATATACTATATATTATTATATTATATATAATATTATATAATATAATTCTCTATCCATCCATCTATCTATATATATATGTACGCGGAGCGCTTCCTCAACCGCTGCTTGAACAAGCTGCAGACGAAGATGAAACGACATTAAGACCAACCGCAGAAACCAGGCACCTTCTGGAAGATGATCGCAATTTCAGTACAAGGAGGAACATCAACATGCAAGTTCCTCCTAAGCCCCAAGATCTGGCTGAAATGGATACCTCCCTTCGTCGAGATATCTCGCAAGATTCCGACCTCTGGACCATCAATTGCTCAGTTTATGGTGCTGCGAGAGCTTTGGCTGATTCAAATCGAAGGCTGAAACCGACGATGGATCAAAAGACCAAAAGACGCTTGCATCAACTGAACAAGAAAATTGGATGGGCAAGACAGAATGCGTCCCGTGTTCAATGTGTGATTGACTACATAACATCTGGTAAACCGTTCACGGAAAGGGTTCGAAAGTTCGCCCAAGAACTAAGGACCTTGAATCACACACTGAACAAGTCAAAGCTGCTGACAATCAAGCAGCATATTGTTGACAAAATAAGGCTGTTATCTGACGCAAGGAGGAGGATACAGAAGAGGGAGAGATGGATCAGGGAGAATCAACAGTTTCTTGCTGACCCATCACGCCTCTTCAGTGATCCCCCTGTTTTTGTAAAAAATCCACCCAAGCCCAAGGAGGTAGAGACTTTTTGGAGAGAGGTGTACAAGATCCCGAAAACACTAGAGTTGAAAGAAGATACTGACAATATCATCCGCTTCAAGGAGTTTTGCGACAACCTCATAAAATCTGATGAGGAGTGCCCATCAGTCACTGCCGAAGAGGTGAAAAAAGCACTTAGAGGCACGAAGAACTTTTCCGGTGCTGGACCAGATTGTATCAAGAACTTTTGGTGGAAGAAGTTTACTTCTATCCACCAACATTTGGCCCGCATATTCACCTCATATTTAAAGTCGGAGACGCCCATTCCGCAGTGGCTGGTGTTAGGACGTACTATACTCCTACCGAAAAAAGGCAACTTGTCCAAACCGGAGAATTACAGGCCAATAACTTGTTTGAACACACTGTATAAGATCTTTACAGCTGTCCTAAACAACAGGATTGTTCGACGAATTGAGCCTGTATGGCGAGAGATGTACGAACAACGAGGCTCGAAAAAAGGTGTAGCAGGCTGTCGAGAGAACCTGCTGATTGACAGGTGTGTTTGTAAAGACGCTACAGTCCATCAGCGCGTCCTTTCAATGGCCTGGATTGACTACCGGAAAGCTTTCGATTCAACCTCTCATAGACTTATCATCTCTCTGTTGGAAAGTTTGAAGGTACATCCACACATAGTGAGATGCATAGAGAGATTGATGCCTCTTTGGAAAACTAGATTTACAATCTCATCTAGGAATCATCGAGTGACGACGAACAAGGTCACCTTCCAGAGGGGCGTCTTTCAAGGGGATAGTATGAGCCCTTTACTTTTTTGCATCACACTTCTGCCTCTATCTCTCGCACTACGAAATTCTCCTGGATACCTCTGTGGCGACACTAATCAGCGTGAGCATAAGGTCACTCATGTATTTTATATGGATGACCTGAAGATCTATGCCGCTGGTAAAAGCAAACTTCAAACTGCTATAAATATCGTCAAGAACTACACAGGAGAGATTGGGATGGACTTTGGTTTGGAAAAGTGTGCCAAAATTCATTTGAAGAAAGGAAAGATTACTGGCGTTCCCAAGGACCCTGAGCTTGTCGATATAAGTGTTATTAGACATCTTAACACTGGAGAGACCTATACATACCTGGGCGTGCCTGAAAGCCGCATTCAGGACGTAACATCAGTGAAGGAGTCTCTCCGAAGCAGATACAAGCATCTTCTTCGACAGATTTGGTCTTCCAATCTGTCGGCGTTGAACAAGGTATCTGCGACTAACATGCTTGCCGTCCCGGTCCTACTCTACTCGTTTGGGGTGGTTCAATGGACGAAGAACGAGCTTAAGGCCCTTGATGTCACCACGCGTAAGATCATGCATATGCGTAAAAGCTTGCATATCAATTCGTCAGTTCCGCGATTATACATTTCACGCCGTCAAGGCGGACGCGGACTTCTGAATCTCCAGTGTCTTCATAACCGAATTATTTTGAGTACAGCTTACAACGTTGCAAATGGCAGAGATCCTCTCCTAAAGATGGTCAGAAACCACGAGATGATTGGCGAAGGAGCGTTCCTTTACAAAGCCGCGGAGCAAGCTGCCGAGACCCTTGGCCTGAATTTTAATATCAGAAGTGAGGAAAGTGCATTACTCCATCTAGATGCTTCACGTCTAAAAGCCGAAGTGAAGAAAGCAGAGGTTGGAAAATTTCACCAAGAGCTACTCGACAAGCATATGCACGGAAACTTTCACAGAAATGTAGAAAAACAGTCCTTGTCGAAGGAGCAAACTTTTGCTTTCCTCAAATCATCAGGGCTCAATTCAGGTACAGAGGGCTTTATTTTCGCATGCCAGGACGGTGTCATCTCCACCTTAGCATACCGTCACCGCATTTTATGTCAAGAAGTTCCCAGTGATAGGTGCAGAGCGTGTCATGCACACGCTGAGTACCTAGAACACATACTATCGGGGTGTCCAACCCATGCAGGAACAACGTATATCTATAGACATAACGCGGCCCTAAGAGTACTTTATTACCACCTTTGTCGCTCTTATGGTGTTGGTCGCGACCCTGCCCTGCCGAACGCTCCAAGGGATATAGAGTCAATTGTCCGAAACGAGAAGTGCCAGATTTTCTGGAACTATGATTTTCGGGCAGCAGTCTCCGTTGCGCACTCGAGGCCTGACATTGTTCTCCAAGACTTCGAGAAACGAACTATATTCGTGATCGAATTCTCGGCTCCGTCCGAATACAATATCACTGCAAAGGAGAAAGAAAAAGAGGAGAGGTATCAAGACCTTAAAAGAGAGCTGCAACGACTGTACCCAAAATATTCGGTACGAGTAATTGTCCTTGTGATAGGTGCTCTCGGAGGTGCTAAACTATCACTGGTTCGTAACCTCAAAGCCATACCCGCGTGCCAAAAATATGCCAAGGCACTTGCGAGATGGATGCAGAAAGCTGTCATCCTTGGGTCGCTTCGTGTCCTCAAGACACGCGAGGGTTTCGCCGGCCTGTCGTTGTGATTTCGTCGTGCCCTGTGACCACCCATCTCACGGATGTGAGACGTGGCCATGGGTGTGTTTTGCCGCGGTTCCACTGGGGGCTATTGACATCTTTTTTTTTTTTTTTTTTTAGATGGCAGTTGCTCTTAGTGGTACCCTGCGGTGGTTGTTTAACTTTATTTTTTATATATATAATATTTCGGTTTCGGTTTTGGTTTCTTGGGAATCGAACCGAAGGACCTATGACAAAGCTACCGAACGCACCCTCGGGTTGCGGATAGAGGGTCCCTGTACCAAGGGTTTCTGCTGAATATGGTTACAATAATGAATAAGCAGTCATGGATAATTGTACAGGAATGGTCCCGAAGGAGTAACCCCTAAGCGAAGGCGATACAACCGTGCCGAAAGCAGAATGATACCTGGGTGATATGTCTCAATCGGTGACCTGAGATACCAGGCGACCTCTCTGAGTATCAGCCTCATCCTTGCACGCGGGGCTCTACAAGGATGGACGAACCCTTTCCCTAGCTGCTCATGGAAACAACAATGACAACACCAAACATAGTTTTAGTAAGTACAGTTCAAAACAATCGAACGTGCAGGGCTCCCGACAATGGGTCGGACAACAATGCCGGCTACCCTAGAGTTGGGGGAGCCAATCAAGACGGAGTCGATGCGATGGACCGGCGGAATCTCAATACTTTTGGGTGGACGAATCGACTCAATGACGACCTGCTAGAGTGCTGCGATAGCAGTATGGCCCCCGAGCGAGAAGGTTACATGGCACGACTGCAGGTTCTGTGGTGCGAGAAGCACTCAGAGCTATCGCACTTTTCGCGTGAACGTCTGCGAAACCATGCCGAACAATTCCGAAAATGGGGCTATGTGAGCCGAGCGCCTACTCGACCGCAGCCAGAACCAGCTGGCAACAGAGAAAGAGTGGTGACACTGAGACCAACCGCGAACAGGCATCCAGTAGAGTGTAGACGAAGAACAATGCTTCAGGACTCGGAGAAATATCAACATTCAGGTTTCTCCCAAGCCCAAAGATCTAACTGAACTCAGCACAAAGATAGGCTGGGCAAGGCAGTACGCGTCCCGCATTCAGTGTGTGATTGACTACATAACATCTGGCAGGACTTTCACTGCCAAGGTTCGACAGTTTGCGCACGAACTGCGAATCCGTCATCACACAATCAACAAGTCAAAGCTACTGACCATCAGGCATCATATTGTTGACAGAATACGAGTACTATCTAACGCTAGGAGAAGTCTAGAGCGGAGGGAGAGGTGGGTCAGAGAAAATCAACAGTTTTTGTCTGAGCCATCTCGACTCTTCCAAGACCCTCTAGTTACTGTCCACCATCCGCCCAAACCAGAGGAGGTCGAAGCATTTTGGAGAGAAGTCTACGAGGTCCAACATCCACTTCAAGAAGACTCAAAGAACATAAATAGCTTCAAGGAGCTGTGCAATGCTCTCATAACAGCCGAGGAGGAATGCCCAGCTATCACTACCGAGGAGGTAAAAAACAACCCACCAGCATCTGGCCCGAATTTTCACCTTATATCTAAAGTCGGAAGAGCCTATTCCGGAGTGGTTGGTGGAAGGGCGTACAGTGCTCCTGCCGAAGACGGGCAACTTAGCTGACCCTAAGAATTACAGGCCAATAAAGTGTCTGAAGACACTGTATAAGATATTCACAGCTATCCTAAATGATAGGATTGGTCGGACAATTGGACCTGTGTGGCGAGAGATGTATGAAAAACGCGGCTCAAAGAAAGGCATAGCAGGATGGCGGGAGAACCTGCTCATCGATAGATGTGTTTGTAAAGACGCAGCATCCCATCAGAAATTACTATCGATGGCCTGGATTGATTACCGAAAAGCTTTTGATTCAAAGTCCCATAGACTTATCATCTATCTGTTGGAAAGCTTAAGGGTTCATCCACACATCGTGAGGTGCATAGAGAGATTAATGCCGCTTTGGAAAACCAGATTTACTATCTCATCTGGTAAACATCATGTGATCACTAACAGTATCACCTTTCAGAGAGGTGTGTTTCAGGGCGACACCATGACCCCTCTCCTCATTTGCCTCACATTATTGCCTCTATCTCTCGCACTTCGCCATAACGAAGGGTACCTCTGCGGCGAACCAGAAAACCGAAATAATTAGGTGACTCACGTATTTTACATGGATGATCTTAAGAGCTATGCTAGAAATCAAGAGAAACTACATCTAGCTCTGAAAATTGTCAAAGAGTACACTCAAGAGATTGGAATGGACTTCGAGTTAGAGGAATGCGCCAAGGTTAATTTGAAGAATGGAAAACCTAATGGCATCCCCGAAGATCCTGAGCTCCTTGACAGAAGCGCTATGCGACACCTTTGTGCTGGAGAGACCTATACATACTCCGAACTGTCGCACAGTGAGTTTTTTTACAATTTTTTTTTTCAAAATTCCACTGACTGCTCAATTTTTGACCGATTCTAATAAATTTTTTTTGAAAATACTCGTAACGAATTATAATTTCATGTAGGGCTGCTACTTTTTTAGTTTTCTGCAACAAACTAACCTAGAAAAAGATGAACTTGCCAAGGTAACTGAATCATGAAATTACGAAACTTTTAAAACCATGAAATCGATAATATCTTTACACACAAACCTCAAACTCATAAAACTCCAAACCCGTAAACCCACAAATCTCAAACGCACAAACCTCAAATACACAAACATAAATCCCTCAAGCCCATAAACCTACAATCCTCAAACTCACACATCCATAAACCTAAAATCCCAAACCCACAAACCTCAAACGCATGAACCTAAAACCAAAACTCCACAAGCCCACAAACAGCAAGCCCACAAACAGCAAACCCACAAACCTCCAACCCACAAACTTCAAAACCACAAACCTCAAACGCACAAACCTCAAACCTTGAACCCATAAAAAATATACCTCAAACCCACAAACCTGAAACCTCCAAACCCGTAAACCCACAAACATGAATCCATCAAGCCCATAAACTTACAATCCTCCAACTCACAAATCCATAAACCTAAAATCCCAAACTCACAAACCTCAAACGCACAAACCTCAAAACTTGAACCCACAAAAAATATACCTCAAATCCACAAACCTCAAACCCAAAAACCTCAAACCTCCAAACCCGTAAACCCACAAACCTCAAATCCACAAACATAAATCCCTCAAGCCCATAAACCTACAATCCTCAAACTCACAAATCCATAAACCTAAAATCCACAAACCTCAGACCTTCTAACCCGTGAACCCACAAACCTAAAACCCACAAACCTCCAAACCCGTAAACCCACAAACCTCAAACGCCCAAACCTCAAATACACAAACATAAATCCCTCAAGCCCATAAACCTACAATCCTCAGACTCACAAATCCATAAACCTAAAACTCACAAACCTCAAACCTTCTAACCCGTAAACCCACAAACCTAAAACCCACAAACCTCCAAACCCGTAAACCCACAAACCTCAAACGCACGAACCTCAAATACACAAACATAAATCCCTCAAGCCCATAAACCTACAATCCTCAAACTCACAAATCCATAAACCTAAAATCTCAAACCCACAAACAGCAAACCCACAAACCTCCAACCCGCAAACCCACAAACTTCAAACCCACAAATCCTTAAACGCACAAACCTCAAACCTTGAACCCCTAAAAAATATACCTCAAACCCAGAAACCTCAACCCACCAAACCCATAAACCTCAAACCCACAAACATAAATCCCTCCAGCCCATAAACCTACAATCCTCAAACTCACAAATCCATAGACCTAAAACCCACAAACCTCAAACTTCCTAACTCGTAAACCCACAAACCTTAAACGCACAAACCTCAAATCCTCAAAAAATAAATCCCTCAAGCCCATAAACCTACAATCCTCAAACTCACTAATCCATAAACCTAAAATTCCAAACCCACAAACTTCAAACACATAAACCTAAAACCACAAACCCACAAACCTCAAACGCACAAACCACAAACCCCAAACCCACAAACCCGTAAACCAACAAACCTCAAACCCAAAAACCTCAAAAGCACAAACCTCAATTCCGTGAACTTTAAACCCTTTAAAGAATTATTATTAATTAATATTATTTATATTATTTATTAATATTATTAAATTAAACTTTAAAGAATCTGTCAAAAATTGAGCAGTCAGTAGAATTTTGAAAAAAAAATTGTAAAAAAACTCACTGTGTGTCGGCGAGGAACAAAGTATCTGCGACGAACATGCTTGCCGTCTCAGTAGTACTCCATTCATTTGGGGTAGTTCCATGGACGAAGGACGAGCTCAGATCCCTCGATATTGAGTCCCGAAAGGTTATGCACATGAACAAAAGCATGCACCTTCTTAAGGTCAGGAAACGCGAAGAAGTAGGCAAAGGGGCGTTTCTGTACAAAGCAGCGGAGGAGACTGCTGAAACACTCGGCCTTGACTTCAATATCAGGGGTTAGAAAAATGCATAAAAGCTTATCCATCTTGAATACTCACTCCTGAAGGCCCGGATTTAAGATATTAGTGAGGAAAATAAGCTCTCCAAATTTCATCAATTTATCTGCTACCGTGTTCTAGTTATCGTGTTCACAAAAAAGCGTGACACACGCACACACAATCAAGCACCCCGATTCGTGAGAGGCAAGGGGACTCATGATAAACAAACACCCCGTAATAAGGGGCCTGAAATAGTATTGTAACTTCCGCGTGGTGGGCCCTGGGAACTACAATTATTATAGGCTAACTACAGGCGTTCAGATTGACAGAAAAAGTGTCCTACTGAAATTTCCATTTCTCATTTTAAACATTGAACTGGAAATTGGGATTCAGCTAATTTTTGAAGTAGTGGCCATTGAATGGTGGTGGCCGCAAGGTACACGTACCCACTGTGTGGGGCGTACGAAGTACGCTCAAGGTTTTAGATTGTTCAAACCCCATAACAAAATCCCAAAAAATGGGGAAAAAATTGTTTAACGATTCTATTCGCGAAAATTATTTCATAATTTTCTTATAACATTCTAGTATTGAGACCCATAACATATTTTTTGTTTGTCAAAATCGGTTCAGCCACTCTTATGGATCCCTTAAAGAAAACTCCGTAAGTACTAAATTTGACTTTTATGTAATATTGCGATTTATTAACCCTTTTACATTTTTTCTTCATGAATAATCATTAATCGGCCATTTAAGAATATTGAGTCATGTGTTAATTAATTTTCAATTGTGTAACTTCATGTGAGCGTAACCTCAAAATTTGTTTTCACATTTTTTTCAAAACCAACTTACGTTCACACGAAACACGATATAGATTTGGAAATTTGGGAAACTATATATGAAGCGCAATGAAACACGGGTCTGGTCCTATATTTTTATAATGATGAAAAAAGCAAAAAAAATTTTGTTACAAATTTTTTTTTTCATAATTATAAAAATTTATAACCAGACCCGCGTTACTTGTAGTGCTTCATATTTAGTTTTCCAAATTTTTAACTCGATGTCGCGTTTTGGGTGAACGTAAGTTGGCTTAGAAAAAAAATGTGAAAAAAATTTTTGAGGTTACACTCACATGGCTTTAGATAATTTTTCAAACTATTTGTTTTTTCAGGTAATTCGCAAAATTAACGAATTTTTTAAACGTTACGATCTCTTTATATAATGATAACAATACAAAAATTCGCTTGAATAATTTTACAATTGTTTAAATAGTGCGTGTTTGTTTTCTCATGATACTCGTAAATGCTTAAACAAATTGAAAATGTTCAAACAATTTCATTTTGTTTAAATATTTTATTTTTTCGTTTTTTTTCAAAAAAAAATAGAAATATTTTGAGGTACTACTTTGTTTTCTAACAATACCCTCAAATGTTTGAGCAAATGAAAATTGTTTAGAAAATGTATTTGATTGTACAAATTTTATGTGTTTTTTATCGGTAGAGAGGAGAAGACTCGTTTTTTTTTCATTTTCGTATGTGTCGAAAATTTTCGAAAAACTGAAACAAACACGAATTATTTGAATGATTTTAAAGTTATTTAAACAAATTATTGTATTGTTCTCGTTGATTAAATAACTTATAACGTCTAGAAAATACGTTCACTTCGCGATTAATCTGAAGAAACAAATGTTTAAACAAATTAAAATTTCTAAACAATTTCAATTTGTTAAAACATTTAAGAGTATTCTCAGAAAACAAAGTAGAACCTCAGAATATAAAAATTTTTCGAAAAATCGCAAAAATACAATATTGAAAAAATCAAATTGTTTGAACAATTTATATTTGTTCAGACTATGGGAGTTCCAAACTTTTGTTTATAAGAATTATTATTAAATTTGAAATATACTGAATGAAAAACATATTTTATAGCGTCAAGAAATTGTTTTTTCGGAATTTTGGTATTAATTTTAATAAATTCCCAACCTTTTTATATAGCAATTTTAATTCTTTCGTAAGGGATATTTGAAAACATAGCTATTACATCAAAAGAGACAAATATGTGATCTAAAGGTATTATAACATTGTCAATTAGTTTTAAGAAAGCATGACTATTTTTAATTGATGTTTTCGGGATTTCTATTGATTTTTTAATAATTTGACTTAATAATCCTTCCAATTTTCTAGTTGGAGAACCTATTGTTGAAATAACTGGTCATAGAGGGTAGTCAGCTTTGCGGGCTTTAAAAAGGCCACAGGCTAAGGAGGGATTAGTACTCGTTGTATCAATAACACATCTGTCAATGTTATTACCTAAGGATTTATTAGTTCTCATTCTGTATAAAACTTTGAAAGTCCCTTTTCGAAGCATTTTTGTGGGATTGTTACGGAATATTCAGCATGAGAAACAGCAAAGGCAAAATGCTATATGATATAGGAGGAATAGTAGACGCTTTAAAAGACTCTTTTGAAGAATTATTAGGAGGTGAAGATATAAGACAACAAATTGCGACATAGAACATAATGCATGAGAAAACCCAATTGAAAAAGTCTGTGTCACTGAGGTCAGAGATATAATTAAGAACTTGAAAAACGGTAACGCTGCGGGTATAGGTGGTATTAGCACTGAAATGCTTAAATACGGTGGTGAGTACATACCTCACAGGTTGTGCGAATTAATAAATTTATGTATCGAGATAGGGGAAGTCCCAGACGATTGGAGATAAGCGATTATCGTACCAATATATACGAAAGAAAGGGAGATAAAAGCAACTGCAGTAATGACAAAGGTACTAAGTACCGTAATTAAAATATACTTAAAAATACTTATTCGTAGGGTAATGGAAATCGCAGAAGAGAAGATATGGGAAGTCCAAAGTCGATTCATGCCGGAAAGATCATGTACAGATCAGATATTTAGCCTGAGACAGATACAGAAAAAAGCTTAAGAGTAGGAAAGAAAGTTTTCTGTGCTTTTATTGACCTAGAAGAAGCATTCGACAAGGTAAATAGAAGTAAGCTTTGCGAAGTCCTTGAAGAGTAAGGAGTAAATGAAGGGCTCCTACAAGCAATACAAACAATATATACAGGTAGTAAAGCGAGTGTAAGGGTGAATGGGAAACTGAGTGACTGGTTCGATATTATGCAAGGCGTGAAACAAGGATGCGTTATGTCCTCGTGGCTATTTATCATATTCATGGATGAGTGTCTAAGAACTGCCCTCTTCGACGAAGAAGGTGTAGATCTCGAAACAGTCAAGGTACGTGGGTTAGTTTTCGCAGAGGACAAGATGGTTATGGCAGAAACAGTCGAGGACTTGCAAAGAATATTGAATAAACTTAATACAAGCTTGAAGAACATGGGCCTCAAAATTAAGGTAATAAAACGAAAATCATGGTGTTTGAGGGAAAAAGCGAGAAAACAATGTGCAACATTGTCCTGAAATGATGAGAGATTAGAACAAGTTGACAAGTACGTATATATACGTAGTCTATTCACTAACGACAGAAAAATAGATGGGGAGTTAGATAGAGGCATAAATAAGGGTAAGCTGATTATCGGTAGAGCAGGGTCCATACTCACAAATAAAAACATATCAAAAAAAGCTGAAATGATCATGCATAATTCTATATTTATACCGATTGTACTATATGGTAGCAGAACATGGGCCTGTCAAGCAAACGACAAGAGTGAAATTAACGCGATTGGCATGAAACCTCTGTGCACAATATGCGGGAAAACACTGATGGACAAAGTCCGAAACGAGAAAATCCCCAAAGAATGTGGTACAAGAGAGACACTAGTTGACAGATGGGAAAGAAACCAGCTAAGATGGTTCGGAAATCTTGAAAGAATGAAAGTTGAACGACTGACCAAGCAAGTGTATGAAGGTAAAGTAAATGGCAGAATGCCTAGAGGTAGACCGCCGAAAGAATGGTAAGAATCTGTAAATGAGACATTAATCCGAAGAGACATTAGAAGCCATAGAAACACAAGAGCTTGCATTAAAAAATGCATGGACGTGCAGGAAGCTAGACTAGTGTGCCAGGACAGAAAAGTTTGGCGACAAATAGTTCGTAAACAGAGTGACAATAGAATGAATGACGTCTGAAACAAAGACCTTGGATACTAATGGGCCCAAGTGGGGAACCATGCCTAATAACCTTGTGAGGCTCCTCACTTGGGGTGATCGCTAGAGAGATTGATCAGCAACCTGGGTCGGAGCAGTGTTGCGGAATGAACGTTTCATTTAAATAAATAACACGAGAATTCCAGATCAATCTAGAGGATCTATACCTAACACCTATATGTACCTATCTACCTTATTCCTATATACCGACCTACTTTACACCGATATACCTATTTACTATTTTCCAACCGAGCAAGTCACGCCTACCCCAAAAGAGAAATGGCTTAATGGTATAATTTTGATAACATTGAAAAAAATTTAATAACATTGAAGAGAGCCTCGGTGGCTCAGTTGGTTAGAGGCTCGGACTTCACCTCAGAGGTCCGGGGTTCGATCCCTGAGCCGGTGCCTCTTGAAATTTTTCTATGTTCCTTTACTGACGTTCTGGTGGTTCAGAACCCACCTTAAGCTGTAGGTCCCCCCATGATGCACTTGACTGCAACCCAGTCCGTGAATGATGGGGTAAAAACCAGGCCTTGCCCAATATGTCAAGACACACGCTCTTATCAGATCACTTGATTGCATTATGATAATGCGTCCGTGACTGATAATATATATCGGGACAACCCCGTGCATAATATTTAAACAAACAAAAAATCCAACTCTAACCAAGAATGCCTTCGACATATTGGGCAATGACCATCTTAAACCTGAGAGAAAAATGAGCTTCCTCACTTTTTTATAATTGAAAACTATCTTCATCATCAAAGACATGCAACATTCTTTGAATACAAACATCTCCATGAATCGCTACTACTTCCTTTGTCTGATTTTGTGATCATTAATTCTGGATTATTTTTTGAGGAAATTTTTGCTTCAATTGAACGCTCATTTAATTCCTTTTCTAACCAAGTTTTTGGATTATCATTGTTTAAAGAATCATTAGATAAACCCATAAACTGTGATGTGAATTCATCAATTTTATTCCCAGGTATTTTTTTAATATTTGAATCAAAGTCTTTATTTATTTCAAGTAATTGAATATGGTTTTTTCCCCGTTGCTAAAACCATCACCTAATCAAAAAAATGTCAATAACTTTGTGTGGAATAATTAGATTAGAAATATTTTAAAACCAGGGGTCTGGTTGATCATGAAAAATAAATGAGTGAATATTCAAATGTGATTTTTGTACATCTCCTTGCTCGTTAAGAATGTTTGAAAATTTGCGATCATGTTTCATATTATCCTTAGGGGCATTTTTGTCAAATTTAAGGGAGATTTTTTAAAATTCACAGTATTTATATCAAATTTTTCTTTATTTTTTTTTTTAAATCAAAGCTAACATTTTTTTTGATGTCAAAAATTTTCTTAGGAAAAACTCCATGAATTTTGCATTTGATCAAAAAGTCTTGTTGTAAAATTGTTGATCTTAATTTTTAACTAATTAAGTGAAATTGTTTGATATTTTTCACAGGTGCTCCCATCACATCAATCCCATTACCCCAATTTCTGTATATTTCCATAAAATTCATTTTCTTAACAAAAAACAATCAGTTTCACACATTTTTTAAGAACTTTTTTATAATTCTTTCTAATTTTTTATTTTTTAGAAAAAGGTTAACTCCCTGTATTTTTTTCCTTTTGAATAAATCCAAATTTTCCGTATTTGTTTTTGCCCTTTTCAACACTTGGGAAAACACTATTTAAAAATTATAACAATTATTTAAAACACAAAGTAACTGTTATAAAACATAGTTTACAAAATTATTATAATTATTATCAGAAAGACACTTTTAAAACTTGAATTTCACGTTTATTTTAAAAAAATCGAAAAATTCAACTGGAACTGAATATCACCGATGTGTCGTGTATAAAGTCACGCCATATACTAACGTTGAGCTTAGAAGAAAACTCTCAGAATTTTTCAGATTTTCAGAAAAGCTATTAGTAAATTTTCGTGCAAGAAATCTTTATTTTTATTTAAATTTTTGTAAAACGAATGTTTGAAATTTCAGCAATGTTTAGAAATGTATTTAAGTATTTTGGATTGTTTTCTTTTCCTATTTGGAAAATTTAATAATCTAAATAGATTGGACCTAGAATCACCGAAAAATAATTTTGACACAGAATTAGAAAGATGCGGATATTTCGTAAACTAGAACAGGCTACTAGGGCCCTTTTCACACACACACGCACGCACGCACACACACACACACACACATTTTATATACAATAGTCCCTCATAAACCTTAACGATAAACAAATGTTAATAATTTGTTAATAATTAAGTTCGAATTCAATTCTACTTCTTAATTAATATTAGTATAACATACAAATATTCCCTATTAGTTTCCTCTCAAAATTTGCCTGACGAGGGAGCCTAAAAGGCCTCGAAACATGTTGGATCCTGGTAGTATAGAAAAGGCGGATAAATAACAAAGAAATGAGAGCGAGGTGGTTTTGTTGTCTCTTTCTTTTTTTCTCCCACACTGAAATACGGAATTATTTGTAAAATTTCATCACCTTTTTCCCCCATGTTAAGTCGATGGGAAACTACATGGTCTTTGTGCGCGAAACCCCTGGATATGAAACGATTTCGCCCAAATTCAGGGATTTTTTTTAGGCATTCGAACCAAACTAGGGGGTGAGACCAAAGAAATTCAAAGAAAAAATTCCACCATGTATGAATAAAAACTACCCTAAATTGTAACTAATATGTAACGTAGCTTATGGCCGGCCCATAGGATCCTCTTCTCTACTGATAGAATTAGATTTCTTCATATGTTCACATTTTTTATTGACCATTTTTAAACGTTAAATATATTCTGTAGATTTGAAGAAATTGTAAAATTTGACTGAACTGTTAATCCTGCATGCAGTATGTTACGAAATTTATTATGTTAAAAAATATAACAACTTTGGTTTATAACTTACCATTAGCTTCATCACGATTATCGTATCTTTTTCTTGGCGGATTACTTGTCACTGTGTATATACATATGTATATTATTATCAAGAACAGAACAAATTTAATGGGAATCATGTCGTCTCGCAAATGTCTTGTTTTGGCTGGTGTTTGTAAAGTGAGTACAATTTTAAGAAATTTTAAGTTTTATTCGTTCTATATATACCCTTTCCCTCGTGTTCTGTCAAATTATTATTTCTTCGTATGATAAATAAGTCTGCCGCGGTAAACTAGAAATATCGAGATCACCGATGTATACTTTATATTTTTATGGTCACGAAAAAAGACAAGGTATGTATGACAAGGTTGTACATTAAATATGCAATCAGTTCAGAACTGTTTGGTAAACACGTGGAGAAAATATGTATCTAGAAAATATGTCAAACAAACGATTACAAAAATTCATCAACATTTTCGAATACAAAATTTAAAAACTTTAAATTTGAAAAGATGTTAGAGGGAAAATGGAGAGCCGCAATCCGTTGGATGTCGATTAGAATATATAATTTTTTTGCGTTAAATTGAAGAATAGTTTTATCTTCATAACACTTCACTTTTACAAACAGTATTTCCATATAAAATCTCTGCATTCCAACAAATTAATGTTAACAAAGAGCAACACATGAACACAGAAAATTTTATTTATTAATGTACATCTACATGCTATGACCTTCAATTTTAGCCATCTTCTAATCTTAGAAATCTTCTCGTTTTTTACAATTTTTTACCCACTGATAACCAAATACACCACTATAGCAGAGGAAATTTCAATTTTTATAGAACATTTACATAGTCATTTTAATCAACATCTATACATAAAGTGATTTAAAAAAAAAGAAATTTCCTTATGCTTCTCATTTTTTAATCTTTGATGACAAAAGAAAATCAGTATGAAATCGTAAATTTTCTTTTTCAATCCAGTATCTGCTCAAGATCTTCAATTTGAGCTATCTCCCAAAAATCGGATTTATAGGAAAGCTACCAGCACATAGTGGTCTAAAACCCAAAACCCTATTTTCCTTATCAGACAAGGTATTAGATTTGCGTAACATTTGCCCTCCCCTTAGTTTTTATCAAATATCCACGTTTGGTGAACCCGAACTGAACTCTGAATCCGAAAAACAGGTTTTTACGAATGTGTCTGTATGTATGTATCCGACTGTATGTATGTATGTATGCATTTCCGACTGTGAGCACGATCACACAGAAAAAACTAAGAGTAATCTTTACCCTGATTCTTAAGTAAAGATTACCTGCAACAAAAATTACCCCATGTGGGTAAACTTTCCCTGACGTCTCGTTATTTTTCTGCTTTTACCCACGCTTGTAAGGAACTTTCGACAGCTCTAAGGGTGGCGTCCCATGTTAGCAGAAAACGTCGGCGTAAAGCAGAAACTCATAAGAGGGAAAGAGACAGATCGATCTATTTGTCTCTCTTACACTCATGAGTTTCTGCTTTACGTCGACGTTTTCTGCCCACATGGGATTCGGCAAGTCAGCCTTTATGAAGCCGCACTTATCCGATTTGCCTGTTACACCAACCATCAGCTAACTTCACTTCAGCGATCAAAGCTATGGCTTCCAATTTTGAAGACCGTGGTGACAACTTTCATGAGAACAAAAACAGTTTCTGCCCATCGAGGCTAATATTTGTGTTTTACCAATACGAACAGGTGAAAATACAAAGTTACCTGCAACACTATTTACCCCAAGTATTTTCTGTGCACTTTTAAAAGAATTAATCTGTTAGATTGGCCTTTTGTACACTCTTTTAGTATCGGAAACTGAAGGTTAAGTTTGCTAGCCAGCTATTTTGAATGAAATTGCAAAAAGTTAGAGCATTTTCAAAATGTTTTAGAACTTTTTTTTTTAAGATTTGCAAATTCTATTTACGGCTGTTCGTATTACTCGGAAAGTCGAACAATGCGTATATATACGACTTTTTTTCGATAAGAAGAAAATTATCAAAGTTAGCATTTGCAAAATTAAAAAAAAACGAAAAGTGGAATTAAAATATTAAGATAAACAACGCACGATATGAAAATAAAAAGCAATGGAAGAAAACAGTTTCTTTCTAAAAGCTCTACAAGATTATCATAAAAACTTTTGAATTTTTTTAAGAAATAAAAAAAATAAATTTTTTCATTTTCACATCATGGTGTTTTACATTTGTGAAAAATTGGGGACCCCCCCCCCCCCCCCTTCTGAAGAATTTCCACGTTTTGAGACTATCTACACCCGAAAAACAGTATGTTTGTTTGTTTTTATGTATTTATGTATTTATGTATGTATGTATGTATGTATGTATGTATGTATGTATGTATGTATGTATGTATGTATGTA
>CAKNXH010002168.1:691112-755750 GCA_932178445.1 Andricus quercusramuli | reverse complement strand
GTATGTATGTATGTATGTATGTATGTATGTATGTATGTATGTATGTAACAGAACATTCAAAATTTTTGAGATAATTTCTTTTAAGATTTAAAAATTCTATGTACGGCTATTCCTGGTACTCGGAAAGTCGAAAAAACAAACAAAAATAAATATTTAAAGCCAAATAACGCACGATATGAGAAAAGTCAAGAGAAGAAAAACGTTGCTTTTTCAAAGCCCTACAAGATTATATCCCAACAACTTTTTGAATTTTCTTGAAAAATAAAAAATTCTATTTTGCGATCAAATTAGGCAAGATACAAAAAAGATGAATAGACAAAATTTTTATTAATCATTTTTTGATAGGACACTTAGTTTTTGTTTTATTCGTAAAAAACAACATTAAAAATTAAAGAAAATTAAAATTGTGTACAAACGACACAAGCTATGAAAAAAAAGAACAAACAAAAGTTGTTCACCCAAAAAACGATCTTCAAATTTATATTTAATCATTTTTTCACAGGATGCGTAGTTTTTGTTTTAATAGGTATAGTGAAAAATAACATTAGGAATTAAAAAATTCAATAATTGGAAAAAAGACGCAAGGTACGAAGAAAATTAATAGAGAAAGGTGTTCATTCGAAAAAGATCTATAAATTTGTTATTAATCATTTTTTGATGGAACGCTAGTTTCTGTTTTAAATAAAAAAAAAAATAATTTTTCGACAAATGACACAAGCTGTGAAAAAAATGGACAAAAGTTGAAAAAAAATGAAAAGATAAAGGTTGTTTAACTAAAAAAATCTGCTAATTCCCTATAAACTTTTGTTCTGAAACTAAATTAAAAATAAAAAACCTAACTTTTTGGAAACACGACACAAGCTACAATTATATTTTATCTAACCAAATTTTTCGCCTATAACCACTTTATGCTAGGATGCATATTTTTGTTTTAAATCGTGAAAAAGGAGATTACAAATAAACAAATTAAATTTATGGAAAAGCGACACAAGTTGCAATAAAATGTTTAATAACAAAATTGTTTTTCTCTTATAGGATGCGCACTTTTTTCAATCATAAAAACAAGAGAATGAAAATACGTATTTTTCAATACCAATGCATAATATGAATAGTAATAAAATAAATTTATTGAATTGATACATTTTTCAGGGTAGCTGAAAATAAAATGTAATGCAAAATAAGAAACAACTATTAAAGTAATCATCATAAATAAAATTTGTGCTTTATTTTGTAATATCTGAATAAGCAATCCCAGGCCGAGGTACATTAATGAATGTAACATACATTTGATATAAAAGTGTTGAACATAATGCAGAAAAGTTCACATTTCGGACAAAATCGAGTGCGAAGCACGAGATACGTGATGAGTGTGTGTTCGTTAAAGGCGGAAGAGCTTGAACAAAAGAGAATTCACAATCACCAAATTTCAGTTGTCGATGCTTTGAGCTTTAATTTCAAAAGGTCTGTGCACAAATGTGGGGGGAATGCAAAGACCGAGCGTGAATTGCCATTTTTATACTGCGAATTTTTTATATTATAAAGCCCTTTAGAATCCCTTGAAATCTTTGATATTTTTTTTTAATCCTTGAAATACTTTAAAATTCTCTAAAAGTTTTGAAATCCCTTGAAATTGTTGAAATCCTCTGAAATCCTTGGAAAACTCTCCAATTCTTTTAAATCCCTTCAAACTCTTTAGAAATTTCTTGCAATTTTATAGAATCCTTTCATTTATTTTGAAATCCTTTTAAGCCCTCAAATATTGTAAAATTCTTCGAAATCTTCGGAATCTTTAAAATTTCTGGAATCTTACCAAATCAATTGAACACAGAAAAAACGAAATGTAATCTTTACAACGATTTCCAAATAATCTTTACCTGCAACAAAAATTAACTTCACGTGGTAAGATTTACCCACCACATGGGAAATGGTTACCATGTCAACTCTATTGAATGTTTTTTGGTTTTGATGCTAAATAATTCCAATTTATGTGCTTGAAAATTACACGTAACAAATATTCACTTCTGTTTTTTCTGTGAAATTACTAAGAAATTTCCTAATCTCTTAAAGCTTTGTATAATCATGGTGGCCGTTTTGCTAGAAATAAAAGATTTTCAGTTATTCATTTGCTCGCTAAAATTGTTCTCTATCATTGAAATTAAAGAATGCGAACTCTTAAGGCTGAAGATTTATTCATTTAAAGTAATGAAGCCCAAACTGCAAATTAAATCGCTCAAGCTGAACTCTTTTGAATTTGAAAATGCTCAATTTTGAAGCACATTTTTAATTCAGAAATGTTTTATTCAATTTTATTAATTCGATTTTAACCAGGACACCGTAGCCCTGTTCATTTATTTATTTATTATTTCTTCAAATCAATAAAATTTCGCTATTAAAACAAAAGGCACTATCTAGTATTATTGAATTTTCTTTAAGAATAACCGATCAAGTATAGTGCTAGGACTATTATTTTTGATTTCTCCGTATACTAGCCCTAAATGAGTTGGGAATGGTTAGTCTTGAGGAATATTTCGTAATAGTAGACAGTACGTTTCATTGAACTATTTATAATATTTTCAATACTGATATCTATATGTTTCTATGCACATCATACCCTTTATTATAAATATTGATAATATGATTGAATTATTTATGTGAATGAGATCTTATATCAATTTTATATTCAAAATTCGCTATATCATATTTTTACTTTTGATAGATATCATTCGGATTTTATGATAAATAACAGAATGAACTTTAGCCTTGAATGACAACATTGTTTCTCAAGAATAAATAAATATCTTATTTTATTTTTATGATATTTTGTAATTATTCCCAAAGTTTATTCAGACCCGAGACGAAATTCAAGAGTTTATTAAAAATACTTGAAAATAGGTTTGAGAATCGATTTCAATAACAAATCATACAATCAGACGTTTCAAACATAAAAATAAAACGCTATTTCGTATCATATGAATTCAGGGCAATGTGTGTTGTGTGAGCCATTGAGCATGTTTGTTCATATAATGTGAGATGTTTAATTCAAATTTATGGAGGAAAAACACATTTTTTTGGACACCTCAGAATAAAAACATGTTTATACCCAGGAAATTATTCGACCATTGGGTTTTTAGTTAACCTCATTTCTAGCCGCCGGACTGCACTAAATAATTGATGAACTACATTCATAAATTGGAATTCAAATGGTTTTTCAATTTGTATTTGAAGACTATAACTTGTGGCCCTCTTAATAAAATTATCATAACCTTGGAAATTTTTTTTTCTTTGTTGAAAGTTTTGACAATGCTGAAGAGCATATGACGTTTTAATTTGTATCGAATTTGAAAATATCGTAAAATAATTTATAAGCCTTTTTGTCATTTACAAGAATTATTGGCAACAATTTCTAAAATATAAATTTTGGAAATGGGATTTTATTCCTTATGGATTCAAAATGCTGTGTAGCATATTTCAACTTCTGACAATCCATTATTTTCTTTATATGATATTGTACAATTTTGATTTATTTAAGGCATATCAAAGGTTGATGAATTTTCTATGTTTATTCAATCCAGTCACAAAAGGGAAGATTTGGAACAAATACTTGAAAATATGTTTGAGTATTTATTTTAATATCTTCAAAAAAATATTTCAAATGAAGACGTCTCACCGGAAGATAAAACTCCATGTCAATACTGAATTAAACTTATTATTCGTGAATTCTTTCATACAACAAAAGTTAGTGATACTTTTAGATACGCTTTTTTATCCCCTTTGCTAATAATAATGAAATTTTAATTTTGTATTTTATGTAAAATTTCACTAATTTAGATTCAGAGAGAATGAAATATCCTACAATATATAAAGGCTTTTCTGTCAACTAAACAGCTCTTTATAATTCTAAAACAATTTAAATAGAATGTTGCTTTAATAATATGTTCTTGTAGCTGGATTCGTTTTTCTGAGCATTGCAGAGTTGCTTCGGAATTCAAATGTCAAGCTGATTTTAGATCAGTAGTATTAACATTTTAAAATGTGCCAAAAAAAGTTATTTTCACAAGTTATTCATACAAAAATTTCAGTTCAAGAAAGGCATTGTGTCAAGTCTGTAAAATTATTTATAAATATAAAAAATATAAGACGTTATCAATATATTTTTACAAAATATTACTGAATTGACATATTTCTTCTTTCTTAGACTCTGATTTCGCAATACGTTTATAAAATTTAATAGCATTTTTTATCGCTTGAAGAGAATTATTGTCAGTAATAGAATGCTATAAAATTTAGATAATATGTAGTGAACAAAATGCTCTTTAAGCAATAAAAAATGCTATTAAATTTAACCAAATTGTTTAGCTTGAGGTTTGAATTCCGAAGCGAATCCTCGATACGCAGAAAAATATATACAACTAGAAGAACATATTGAAACAAAATTTTATTTAAATTGATTCAATATTATAAAGAGCTGTCTAAATTGACAAACAAAGCTTTCAGACATTATAAGCCATTTGATATGAAAAAAAAGAATACTATGAGTTACACATTTTTTTTGTAATGAACATCTAAACTTCAAGATTCCGGCATAGTGGTCTAAAAAATTGCTCCCATCTGCCCATTTGCGGCCAGAAATTAAAATTGTTATTTTCAATGCTATTTTTTACGATCAAAACAAAAACTACACGTCCAATCAAAAAGTGATTGATAACAAGGGGCCTAGCCCGTTAAGCAGGTCCAAAATGCCCTTGGCTTCCTCAAAAGTATTTTAACTCTCTTGAAATTCCTTGAAATTTGTTGATGTATTTGAAATCTTCTGGAAAGCCGTGAAATTCCTTATAGTCTGTGAAAGCCTGTGAAATCCGTTGAAATCGAGCCTAAAATCTTCGGAAATCCTAAAAAATTCATTGAAGTCCCTTAAAAATTTTGACTATCTTTTGAAATTCCTTGAAATCTTGTAAAATGGTTTCAAATCTTTAGTACTTTGGAGTCCATTTATATTTCTGGAAGCGTTTAGCAATCTTTGAACTCCCTTTGAAGTCCCTTGATATCGAGTTCAAATTATTTGGAAATCCTACAAAATTACTTCAAAATTTTGAAATCTTTTGAAACTTCTTGGAATCTGTTGAAATACTTTAGAATCTTTTAAAATTATGTAAATTCCTTTAGAAAGATTTAAAATCTGCGGAAATGCTTCGAAATAATTTCAAATTCTTTGAAATTGGTTGATTTTTTTGAGCTCTTTGGAATTCTGTAAAATTCCTTGACATTTGTGCAATCCATTGAATTTGAGTTTAATATATTTGAAAATGCTACAAAATTCTTTACAATCTCTTAAAAGTCTTGAAATCTTTTGACATTCTTTGGAATTTGGCAAAATAGTTTAATATCTTCAAAAATCATATGAAATCCTTTGGAGAACTTTAAATTCCGTGGAAGTCCTTCGTAGCCTATTGAAATTTGTTGAAATCCCTTAAAATCTTTCGAAACGTTCAAAAATCCTCTAAAATCTCTTGAAATGTTTCGAAATCTTACGAAATTTCTTGAAACCCGTGTAAATATTTAAAAATCTCTCAAAATTCGTTAAAATCCTTTCTTGTATTTGAAATGTTTGAATTCTTCGGAATCCTGTAAAATGACTCGTAATCTGTGAAATCTATTGAATTTGATAGTTTTTAAATCTTTTGATATTTCTTGGAATCTATTAAAATAGCTTACAATCTTTTAAATCTTTCAAAATTCTGTAAAATCCTAGTTGTAAAGCCTTAAAATTCGTAAAAGTACTTCGAAATTTATTGAAATTCGTCGGAATCCGTTCAAGTATTCGAAATTCTTTAATTCTTTTGAAACGCTGTAAAATTCCTTTTAAGCTGTAAAATCTGGTGCAATCATTTGAAATAATTTCAATCACACGTTAAATAAATAAATAAATCATTCATTTATAGTTTTCATATTTTGGAATCACTTTACAGTATATGAACTTATTCATTTCTATACTGATTTTCTTATAATTATTTTTCTACAGTTTCAAAAAAAATTATAAGAAATTCATTATAGCAAAATCATTATAGGCCTATACTAAATTTCCTGTTCTATATTTTCGTAATGGTTCTGTCCGTCGTCTTCTGTTAAACTTAAATTCCAATCTGCATGGTTTGCTTATGCATATTTTTGAGAGTTCTTTTAATTGACGCCAAACCATTTTTTATTTACCTAAATCTTTCTCTAAAAAATAGGTGTGTGACGAAAATCTCGAAAGCATTGTTTCGGTACGATTCGAAACTTAACAAATGAATACACGAGATGATCGTTCGAAAAAAATGGGCTGATAACGAACGAGATCGAGCGAAAGAGTTGAATTTCTCATATCGGCGTGAATCACTAAAAATGCCCCGATTACTTTGAAATATATCTTTTTCAGGTACGTATTCTATTTTTTGTATACGAATAATTAAATGCTCACCTGTATTTTTATATCAGTATTTCAAATCCAAATTCGAAAATCAGGAACATGAAAAACCGTAGGTATTTTTCTTATTCCATCATCTGGTTTTGCGAGTTTTTGCGCATTAATTGCTTTGGGTTTCTTTTGTTTCATGTCTGCACGTGCGCCTGTAAAATTAATTTTAATTTTTGCATTGCAACATAGTGAAAAATTGTTTTTCTATCTTTCGTAAAAATCAGTGAACTTAATTAAGTCTCTGAAAATGACATAATTTCTTGTGGGGACGCAATTTTACAATTAAAAGTGTTATTCTTCGTTTAATTTCGCAGGTGTAAAATTATATAAAATTCTTCAATTCAAAATATAAATTTTGTTTTATTTTCTTACTGTAATAATAATTGTTAGAGGGATGTCAATTTAATGAAAACAATTACACTGTAGTGAAAAAATGTCAAATTTCTCAAAAAAATTTTAGTCACAGAATTAAAAAAAATATATTTTTTAGCGACTTATATTTAATGAAAATTTTCGTTAGCTATCTTTTTGTATGAAAAAATACTTCTGAAATATTTTTGTTTTGTTTGGAATCAATGTGTTTATACTTTTCTATTTCATTTTCTAAATAAGAATTGAAATGTAATAAATTTCCTGCTATGATTATAAATTATACATGTGACAGTAAAATGTTTTTCTTCTCAAAATCGCACTGTTGTAAAAATACGAAATTATCAATAAAAAGGTTAAGAAAAATTTTGTAAGACGTTTTTAAAGCTGTAATTGGTCTTCAAGACTTTTTCTCGTATTTTGCATCGTTTTCTTCAAAATTTGAAATTTGGATTTCCCATAGTATTTTCAATAAATAAAACCAAACTTTTTTTACGTGCCTGTCGTCGTTTGGCCTAAAAGTAGAGTATTCGATTTTCGGATACATTTTTTTTCGTAGCTTGCGTCTTTTGACCAAACATTAAATTTTTTTATTTTCAATGTTTTTTCAATACGATTTAAAAAAAACTAAGCGTCCTATGGAAGAATGATGAATAACACATTTGTATCTATTTTTTGGCTCAACAACTTTTGTACATTTATTTTTTCCGTAGCTTGTGTCATTTGTCCAAAAAATATATTTCTATAATTAATGTTATTTCTTACTATTAAAACAAAAATACGCGATCTATCAAGAAATAAATTAAAACAAATTTGTGTCTCTTTTTTGGGTGAACATATTTTGTCTATCAATTTTTTTTCGTTCCTTTTGTCGTTTTTCCACAAATTTTTTATTTTTATTTTTAATGTTATTTTTTACGATTAAACCCAAAACTACGCATCCTATTAAAAAGTGATTTATAAAAAATTCGTAGAAGTGTTTTAGGTGCACAATTTTTGTTTTCTAATTTTTTTTCGTAGCTCGTGCGGTTTTTCCAAAAATTTAAATTTTTATTTTCAATGTTATTTTTCACGAGTAAAACAAAAACTACGCATCCTATCAGAAAATAATTGATAACAAATTTGTAGCTCTTTTTTGGGTGAACAACTTTTGTCTATTTATTTTTGTTTCGTAGCTTGTGTCGTTTGTCCGAAAATCTAATTTTTTAAATCTTTATTATAGTTTTTTACGAATAAAACAAAAACTACGTGTCCTATCAAGCATTGATCATTGACAAATATGTAGATATTTTTTTGGAGCATAATTTTTGTCTGTTCATTTTTTCCAGTATCTTGAATAGTTTTACCACAAAATAGAATTTTTGATTTTTCATTATATTTTGTGCAATCGAAATTTTAATTTTCGATTTTTCAAAAAAATTCAAATAATTGTTATGATAATCTCGTAGAGCTTTTAAAAAGAAACTTTTTCTTCTTCTGACTTTTTTTCATATCGTGCATTGTTTGGCTTAAAATTTTCATTTCCGAATGACTTTTTAAATTTTGTAAATGCTATAATTCTAATTATTTTAATTTTATCGAAAAATGTCAGCAAGATAAATTGTTCGGCTTTCTGAGTATTACAAAT
The DNA here is from genome assembly GCA_932178445.1 of Andricus quercusramuli. Lineage (NCBI taxonomy): Eukaryota > Metazoa > Arthropoda > Insecta > Hymenoptera > Cynipidae > Andricus > Andricus quercusramuli. The sequence continues at coordinate 747,300 of CAKNXH010002168.1, read as the reverse complement.
AACCATGCATAACAGTTTCGAATCTTGAAAAAAATGGTCTCAAGAATTTTGAAAATGCTTTAACGTTTTGAATTTCTATCCAAAAGGGCTAAATAACGAACTTGTTCGTTCTTCTAGGACCTAAAAAAAGTGTGCCAAAGCTCGATTCGAACCGTTCATTTTTTCGAGTGTTATCTTGTTTACCGACGGACGGACGAACAGACAGACAAACGCCATCGCCAAAACTTGATTTTCAGCGATTTCGGACAATTTTAATACTTTTTCAATCATAAATGATGGGAATGTAAATATTTTAATCGACAAATAGATGATGAAAATATTTATACTGTAGTAAGAATAAAAATTGTCAAAAAACATTCCTGCTGAAGAAAAAGTTAAAAAAATGTTTAGGTATATAGCGACGAACATTGACGAAAAAAATTTAAACCGTCGTGAACATAGTTTAGAGTGTAAACGTTTTTATTACAATTTTGTTGATAAGAAAATTATTTTGAAGAATATTTGAATATGTAAATGAAAAATTAATTTTAAAAAATAAAAAATTAATTAAAATGCCTGAAAATATTTCTATCATACAAAAAAATGGTTTTGGGGGTATTTTTTCTTGCAAAAAGATTCTTAAATTTTTTTAATTAACATCGCTGAAAAATATTTGTTTAAAAAGTTAACAAAATCAAAAGTTAATCTTAACATGACGTGAAGAAAACGATTCTAATTATTATTATGAAAAAATTTACAAAAAATAAAAAATACTTCAAATTTTTTCTCTTTTTTCGATTTTACCAGCATTAAGCCTCGATTTCTAACACTTTTTCAAAATAAAATTAAATAATGCAATGAGTTGAATTTTTTATTAATAAGAGTTAGTGCGAATTGATAAATTTATGTATCATGATCGATGAGAGTAGTCCCAGATAAATGGAAAAAAGCGATTATCGTACCAATATACAAAGGAAAGGGAGACAAAAGCAAGTGCAATAATTACAGAGGTATCAGGTTTTTAAGTACCATAAGTCAAATATATTCAAAAATACTTATTCGTAGGGTAATGGAAATAACAGAGGAAAATATATGGGAAGCGCAAAGTGGATTTATGCCAGGAAGATCATGTACGGAGATTACAGAAAAAAGTTTGAGAGTTAGAAAAACAGTTTTCTGCGCATTTGTTGACCTAGAAAAAGCGTTTGACAAGATGGATATAAGTAAACTTTGGGGGGTCCTGGAAGAGCACGAAGTCAATGGATGGCTCTTACGACCAATAAAAACAATCTATGCTGGAGCAAGGCGAGTGTAAGGGTAAATGGGAAACTGAGTGACTGGTTCGATATTATGCAAGGCGTGAAACAAGGATGCGTTATGTCCTCGTGGCTATTTATCATATTTATGGATAAGTTTCTAAGAATGGCCCTCTTCGACGAAGAAGGTGTGGATCTCGAGACAGTGGGGTACGTGGGTTAGCTTTCGCAGATGATAAGGTTATGATGGCGGAGTAAATCGAAGACTTGTAAAGAATGGCGATTAAACTGAATACAAGCATGAAAAACGTGGGTCTCAAAATTAACGTAAATAAAACAAAAATTATGGTGTTTGAAGGAAAAGGTGAGAAAACAATATGCAACATTGTCTTGAATGATGAGAGAATAGAACAAGTTGATACGGGCCATTCACAATATATGTGATACATTTTTTACGAACTCTTATCACCCCTCCCCTTGCGTGATGCTTCTTCCACTGTTCTTAATATGGAGAATGATAGTTTGATGAACCCGCACCCACCCCTAAACGTATTACGTATTTTGTGAATGACCCCATGTGACTAAAACGCTTGTCATGATGATTAAAAGTAATATTACTTTTAAATACAAATTACGTTATTCAATTTTTTCAGCATTGATTGATTTAGTAAAAAGCAACAAATACCAAATTGGCGGTGAAAATAGCCATGGTCCTCTGGACTCTGAAATTTTCGATGAGTCATTCTCATTCTCCTGCTCATATTTCCATTTTTTCTCTTTCCAATCATCAACATTTGGGGTTGGATCTCTAACAATAAATTTCAGAATAAATTAAATTAGGTGCATGAACCACATTTTTTTATTTTAAACGTTATTTTTTTAATTTACATAAATTAAATAACCTACCGGGACTTTTTTTGGTAAACGGTGATGATTTTGCTAACTGGTGACCATTTTCTTTACTTTCTTCATACGAAGACTCAAAACTGGATTTTGTTGATGAATGATTTTACTCCTTCAGATTTTCTTTAATTAAATCTTTCAACACCAAATGAAGGGACTATTCACAAAATATGTGATACACTTTTCAGCCATTTGGACACGTGAGTGATGCTTTTCCATGGTTCTTAACATGGTGGAGCCTCCCCCCCCCCCTGAACGTATCATATATTTTGTAAATTACACCCAACTGATGCGTAAAACATTATAAATGCATAATTTCAATGAGGAAAGTAATTTTTGAAAATTTACAATGTTTTTGTCTTGCTCTGTTTTTAATTGAGAAATGTAGTTACAATTTGAAACCTATTTTTAAGGGAGGGTCGTCGCATCATTTCAGAAGAGAACTAAAATTATATTTTTTTCAGAAATTAACTTTTATTATAGTACATCTGGCATTGCTGTCTTCAATATATAATTGAAAGTAGAAAGTCCTTTTTTATAATTCACTAATCGCAAACGTAGCGTTTGCAATCAGCGGTAAGTATTGGAGTTCCGTGGTTATCAGTTCTACCCGCAAAACACATAACTGTCACCGGTCTGGTCTTTCGAGGAGAACATGCAACTGCAAAGGAATGTTAAATATAAAATGCTATTGTATGTGAAATATTTAATTTAATTAAATTAATTTTTAAGATACTGTAGGCGGCGATAAATTTAAATAAAAATTAATTAATTTACGTATGTTTGTGTTTTGAATTCATGATCATCTACTGTAGGTTGTATTATACCAACTGTAAAAGGCCGTCCATGAACTACGATACCAATTTTGTGCTATGCCCCCCCCCCCTAAAAGTAATTTTAGCAAGCGCGGATCCAGAGATTGTCCAAAAATTGTATACATATAAAGAGGTATAACTAATCAAATTGACGAATTTCTAACCAATTTTATACTACAATACTCAAATCCTCTTCTAAATTTAAAGTATTTAAAATTACAATAAAATCCTTTTCAATCAATTAATTCATCAAACAATTTTATCAGACATTTTTGAACTTAGGGTTCTTTTTCCTTGTCTAAAAAAGACGAGTTTCTTTCCTTTAAATCTCTTATGGTTAAAAAAATGGACATACTACCATTTATTTGTAAAAAATAGAGTTCAGAAGCAGACTGGGTTTCACCAACCGACCCGATAAAAATCTTGCAGACCAGCCCTAGAAGCCATTCTATCCAAGTTTTGTGAGAGTTCAAAACATTTAAAAGATTTCCAGTGATTTAAACACAGAAAAAACAGAAGATAAACTTTACATCGATTTCCGACGAAAGTTTCGCTGCAACAAAAATTAACCTTGTCGAATAAACTTTACATGAAATTAAGATAATTCCGTGTTTTTAAACCATATCGTAATAATTTGTCAGTTGTTTGTCAGTAAAAAAAGCTGCTATGTAGTTCACAGCAGTGCAAAGAACAGTGTGAAGTATGGATGGAATTGGTCTGGAAATCAGGACACGAGAGTTTCAAAAACATTGCACTTATTACCATTCCATTTTAAAAATAATTGCACTTATCGCGGACGTATGGTTATATATTTTTGATGACTGTCAATAAAGCACTCGACAACATTCGAAAAAGTCGCCATATTTACTATGATCTTAACCATAATTCACAAGTTATGAGATATGAATTTCCGTTTTGAAAGTTTCGAGATCCATCGTTATTGCAGTTCAATATAAAAGCCTTTTCACGAAGTAAAATTTTAAAGCTAAAAGATGATTTCTGAACAACTACAACTCCTATTCGACCTTATTTCATGCTTCAAATTATAAATATTTGAAATTTATTTTAAAAAGTTATTAAATGAATATTTATCAAGAATATTGAATGTAAATTGAAAATCTTAATTTTGTACTGTAGATAACATTCTATATTAAGATAATATTGATGGAAATTTAAGTATATTCTATCAGGTATTTCAGGTTAGGTCGGTGAAATCAAAGATGTTTGCAAGCTGATGGATGAACAATAATACCAATTGCATGGGTACAAAACTTTATTTTTGTTAAAACTCCGAAAAAAAATGGTTTTTCACCATGAGTGTATTTGGATATTATTCATTATTTTCTGAAAACTATTCCATTAAATGATGAAATCCATCAAAAATGTGTAATGATTTTATTATTTAATTAAATAGCTTTCTCGAAATGAAAAATAATATCCAAATACACTTATCTTGAAAAATCGGGAAGACTGAAAAATTCTCGAGAGTGTAAAAATCCTGAATTAGAAAATCTCCGAATAATGAAATTCCCGAACAGGAAAATTCCATAATAATAAAATTCCCGGACAGTTTATAATATTACCGAAATGAAAAACTCCCGAATGATAAAATTCCCGACAGTTTATGATATTACCGAATTGGAAAATTCCCGAATAATAAAATTCCCGACCTAAAATTGCCGAATTCTAGAATATCCAAATAACTAGAAAATTCCCCAATTATAAAATTCCCGAATTTAGACAAATGAAAAAATGTTTTCATGAATATTATTTATTTATTAAAAATACAATGATCAAATATTTTTATCAAAAAAATTGTAATGTTTAAAGCTTCTGAAATTACTGCGTGAATCTTAAACAACAATTATTGAAAAAATATATTTTTGGATGAAAATTTTTGGATGACTGAAAAATTCTAGAAAATAAAATTCATGACTCTTTCAAATTTCCGATTTGGGAATTTCCCGAATAATACAATTTTTTAATATGTAATAAACTTCCCTAACTGGAAAATTCCCGAATAAAAAACTTCCGAACAGCTTACGATATTACCAAAATAGGAAATTCCCGACAGTTTATAATATTACCGAATTTGAAAATTCCCGATGGAAAATTGCCGAACTATTTTTTGTCTCCGCGGGGGGGGGGGGGGGTGTACTATTTCTGTAATAAATTAAACTACGTTAAAACACTCTATCTGTTCATTTAATTGAAAGTTAAAACATTTAAATTGGAACTGAATCTCAGATTTTCAAGAAATATGTATGTATGTATACAGGGTGTTTTTTTTTAACATGAGACAACGAAATATCTCAAAAAATACGCATCCTACGGAAAAAATGTCTGGAATAAAAACTTTGTATTTTCGAGGGGGAAAAAAGGTTTGTTAAAATTTACCCCACCTCCACAGGAGGCAGGGGTGGGGGTAACTTTGTAATTTCAAATGACAACCCCAATTTTTTATCACAGATTCAGATTCTCCTTTACGAAATACGTAAGTTTTATTCGAAAAATTTGTTTCGATTCTCGATAGATGGCGCTGCAATTGCGAGAAACGAAATTGTTGACACTACTTTTAGCTCTACCCAGGAATAACGACGCGGACGTAGTAGTTGTCTATTCCCTTCGGGGTGCTTAATTTCGCAATTGCAGCGCCATCTATCGTGAATCGAAACAAGTTTCCTGAATAAAACTTACGTATTTCGTAAAGGAGAATCTGAATCTGTGATAAAAAATTGGGGTTGCCATTTGAAATTACAAAGTTACCCCCACCCCTGCCTCCTGTGGGGGTGGGGGTGGGGTAAATTTTAACAAATCTTTTTTCCCCCTCGAAAATAAAAAGTTTTTATTCCGGACATTTTTTCCGTAGGATGCGTATTTTTTGAGATATTTCGTTATTTCATGTTAAAAAAACACCCTGTATATATATATATATATATATATATATATATATATATATGTATGTATGTATATATGTTTTCGAAGGAAAAAATTCCTTTTCTAATACAACGCTGCTGAAGGCTGGTAACCTTCTCAGCATAAATCATCAACCTATTGAGACTCTCGGTTTCCTTTCTCATGTCCTTACGCCCCTCACACCCTCCCCAGTAACAGAAGTTTTGGTGGGACTGACGTTACAGCTTGACTCCACCATACGACAAATCACTGCCTTAATTCGGACATGATTTCGACTCGCAAAACAAATCTCGCTCATACAGGTGATAGTTGGGAGTACAATATAAACATGAATAATACAAACAATAAAGTAGCCTCGGAATGGACTGAAAGTTGGATTGACGGAAAGCATACACACGGGAAACGCAAAGGTCGATTTTCAGGCGATGAATGGAGATTGGGTGTTTGGAATGCTAGAGGAGTGAATGATCTTAAAATAAGAGAACTACGAGAAACTATGCACATAAAGAAACTAGATATTCATTGTGTACCTGAGACGAAGAAAAAGGGTTGCGAAAGTAGAAACATAGAAAATGGGGTGTTGAAAGGCGGTTTTGAAATATGGTCAGGAGTAAATAGTGAATCACATCGTAGTCAAGGGGTCGGTTTAATTATGAATGAAAAAGCAAGACAACATCTCAAAGATCATAATTTTGTATCGCCCAGATTGCTATGGGCTAGAATGAAGGTAGGAATCAGAAGATTATTTATCATAGCGTGCTACGCACCAGCCGATAGCGATTCGAGAGAAGTTAAGGACGCCTTCTGGGACACTTTAAATGATACAATAAGTACTTGCGATCAAGGAGAAAGTATAATTTTGTTAGGAGATATGAACGGATGGGTCGGCGTCCAAGGTCAGGATACACATACAGGATGGGTGCTAGGCAATTTTGGGGACCCAACAAGAAAAAATTATAACGGGGAAAAATTAGTTAGTTTATGCTTAGAGAAGGGCCTTTTCATTACAAATACTTGGTTTCGACATAAAATTATTCACACTTACACCTGGTGTAAAGGAAATAAACGCAGTATAATTGACTTCGTTATTGCAGATGAAAGGCTAAGAGAACTAGTTACAGATACAAGAGTCATGAGGGGAGCCGAGTGCAATACTGATCATTACCTTTTAGTCTCCAAAATGAACTTCGGACGGGGATGGAGAAGAAAGAGAACCAAACAAACGAAACAAACGCGAATCAAGGTCGAAAATTTACAGAAGCCGGAAGTGCGAATAGATTTTCAGAATAAGATAAACGAACGCACAGACAAGGCAATTTGCGAGCCGCTAGAAAGCAATAAAGATATAGAGGGCGCGTGGGATTTATTGCGGGATACCATTGTTAAAACTGCGATTGAAGTGTGTGGTACGGCGATGGTAAGAAGAAAGTCTGGCGATGCGTGGTGGAACGATGAAATTGAGGCAGCCCAGAAAGAAACGAAAGAAGCGCACAATAAAACGCTGAACATGACAGGTCTTAGCGATGAGGAGCGAAATAGACGAAAAAATGATTACAAACACAAAAAGAGGAATATGAAACGACTAGTCAACGAGAGTAAAGAGAAAACCAGAACAGAAGAAGAGAACAAAATAAAAAACTGCTTTGAAGGAATTGTGAAAGTATTATATAAACAGTTGAAGGAAAGTAAAAGTACAGAGTTTGTTAGCATGAGAAACAGCAAAGGTGAAATGCTATATGTAATAGACGGGATAGTAGACGCTTTAAATACTCTTCTAAAGAACTATTAGGAGGTGAAGATATAGGGCAATAAAGCTACGACATAGAACATAATGAATTAGAAAACCCAATGGAAAAAGTCTGTGTCACTGAGGTCAGAGATATAATTAAGTACTTGAAAAACGGTAAGGCTGCTGGTATAGACAGTATTAGCGCTGAAATGCTTAATACGGTGGCGAGTACATACCTCACAGGTTGTGCGAATTGATAAATTTATATGTTTCGAGACAGGAGAAGTCCCAGACGATTGGAGAAAGGCGATTATTGTACTAATATATAAAAAGGGAGATAAAAGCAACTGCAGTAATTACAGAGGTATCAGCCTACTAAGTACCGTAAGTAAAATATACTCAAAAATACTTATCCGTAGGGTAATGGAAATTACAGAAGAGGAAATATGGGAAGTCCAAAGTGGATTTATGCCAGAAAGATCATGTACAGATCAAATATTTAGCCTAAGACAGGTCGCAGAAAAAAGTTTGAGAGTAGGAAAGAAAGTCTTCTGTGCATTTATCGATCTAGAAAAAGCATTCGACACGGTAAATAGAAGTAAACTTTGGGAAGTCCTTAAAGAGTATGGAGTGAATGGAGGGCTTCTACAAGCAATAAAAACAATATATACAGGTAGTAAAGCAAGTGTAAGGGTAAATGGGAAAAAGAGTGAATGGTTCGATATTATGCAAGGCGTGAAACAAGGATGCGTTATGTCCTCGTGGCTATTTATCATATTCATGGATAAGTGTCTTAGAACTGCCCTCTTCGACGAAAAAGGTGTAGATCTCGAAACCGTCAAGGTACGTGGGTTGGCTTTCGCAGATGACAAGATTGTTATGGCAGAATCAGTCGAAGACTTGCAAAGAATGTTGAATAAACTTAATACAAGCATGAAGAACATGGACCTCAAAATTAACGTGAATAAAACGAAAGTCATGGTGTTTGAGGGAAAAAGTGAGAAAACAATTTGCAACATAGTCCTAAATGATGAGAAATTAGAACAAGTTGACAAGTACGTATATCTAGGTAGTCTATTCACTAACGACGGAAAAATAGATGGGGAGTTAGATAGGCGCATAAATAAGGGTAAGCAGGTCATCGGTAGAGCAGGGTCCATCCTCACAAATAAAAACATATCAAAAAAAGCTAAAATGGCCATACATAATTCTATATTCGTACCGACTGTACTATACGGTAGCGAGACATGGACCTGTCAAGAAAAGGACAGGCGTAAAATCAACGCGATCGGCATGAAACCCCTGCGCATAATATGCGGGAAAACACTGATGGACAAAGTACGAAACGAGACAATCCTAAAAGAATGTGGTACAGGAGAGACACTAGTTGACATATGCGAAAGAAATCAGCTAAGGTGGTTCGTACACCTTGAAAGAATGAAAGATGAACGACTGACGAAGCAAGTGTATAAAGGTAAAGTAAATGGCAGAATGCCCAGAGGTAGAACGCCGAAAGAATGGTTAGAATCTGTGAATGAGATACTAATCCGAAGAGTATGCCAGGACAGAAAAGTGTGGCGATAAATAGTTTTTAAACAGAGTGACAATATAGTGAATGATGCCTGAAACAAAAAACTTGGATACTAATGGGCCCAAGTAGGGACCCATACATAACAATTTTGTGAGGCTCCTCACTTGGGGTGATCGCTAGAGAGATTGATCAGCAACCTGGGTCGGAGCAGTGTTGCGGAATGAACGTGTCATTTAAATAAATAATACGAGAATTCCAGATCAATCTAAAACATCTATACCTAACACCTATATACCTATATACCTTATATCCATATACCGACCTACTTTATACCTATATACCTATCCACTAGTTTTTCCAACCGAGCAACTCACGCCTACCCTGAAAGAAGATATCCGAACTGGAAAATTCCTGAATTATAAAACTCCCGAAACAATCGACAAATGGTTTTCAATCAATATTATTTATTAAAAATACAATCATCAAATATTTGTATAAAAAAAAAATATTTTTTTCTGATCAAAGTTTCTGAAATTATTATTTGAATTCAAAATAAAAATTATTGAAAGAATATATTCTTGGATGCACATTTTTGGAAGATGGAAAAATCCTAAAAAATAAAATTTCCGAATAATATAATTCCCGAATAAAAAATTTCCAAACAGTTGATAATATTACCGAATTTTAAAATTCCCGCTAGAAAATTGCCAAATTATAAAATATACGAACTGGAAAATTATTGCATTATAAAACTCCCGGAACAATAAAAAAATTGTTTTTCAATAAATATTATTTATTTCTTAAAAATACAATAACCAAATATTTTTCTAATAAAAAATATTTTCCTTCTTCAAAGTTTCTAAAATTATTGTATGAATTTAAAATAAGAATATTATAAACTATTGGGAATCATCCATTTCGGTGATATCATAAACTGTTCGGGAATTTTCCAATTCGGGAATTTCATTATTCGGAAATTTTATTACATATTCGAAAATTTTATTATTCGGGAATATCCCAATTGGGGAATTTGAAAGAGTCGGGAATTTTATTTTGCGGGATTTTTCAGTCCTTCAATTTTTTTTTCTAATACTGTTACTTTGAATTCTAATACCTAGATCCGCCACTGAATGTTGCAAATTCAAATATAAATCGATTCCTACTTTTTGGTTTTGTTCCTAACCTACAATACCGACTGTGGCAGGAAGTATATATAAAGCCTTATTATTTTTAAAATAACAATTAGGTAAGTAAAAAGTTGTTCTAAATACAATGCCCTGATTTATAGCTTTTCACGCATACTTTGCCGTTTTTCCATTGCTGCGAAGGACGTAGCAGACGACAGCTTTTATTCCATCGTAAGATAAACTTTCGCCAAATAGCATGTAATCTTTAACAGCTGAACATTTTACATGCAACAAAATTTAACTTCATTTTTTTTGTGAAATGATTCCGACAGATTTCACGGGAATTCATAGAATTTCCAACGATTTTCGTTATTTTAAGAAATTTTCAAAGGTATTAAACAATTTGAGAAAATTTAAAAGATTTTAAGGTAGTCCATATTTTCTATAAACTGCAAAGAATTCTACAAAAATGAAGGGATTTCGTAGGATTTCAAAGGTTTAAAGATAATTTTAAATATTTCGGTTAATCATTGTTTTTAAAGAATTTCCTTAAATTCCGAAAGACTTGAAAGGATTTCATAGGATTTATAAGATTTTAGCTACCCCGAAAGGGAACTAGCTTAATGGTACAATAATAATAATAATAGAATATTGAAAAAGACTACAATGGATTCCAGAGAATTTTAAAGATTTACAAATATTTTGAAGGATTTTAAAGAGATTTTATGAGATTTCCGAAGATTTCAGTAATTCTGAGGGATTTTAAGGACTTTCAGTAAGGTACTTTAATAGATTTTCCTAGATCTCAAAGGATTTTATAGGGCTTCAAACATTTCAAGATATTTGAAGGAATATCATTAGATTTCGTGTAATTCCACGGGATTTCAGCGGATAATATATATCAATGGATTTGAAGGAATTTATTCACAAGAATTGAGGGAGTTTAAAGAATTTCAAAAATTTTAAGAGCTTTTGAAGAGTATTTTAAGAGTTTCCCAAGAAGTTCTAAATGCCTTAAGAAGTTTAAGAAATTTAAAAATATTTCAAAGGATTTGAAACATCTTAGGGCCTATCCAAGGAATTTGCAAGAGACTCACATAATTTTAAGTAATTTTGAAGGAGTCTAATGATTTTAAGTATAGTTCAAAAAATTGTATGCGGTTCTAAAGAATTTCCTAGATTTTAGAAGATTTAGAAGGATTTTATGGGATGTATAAGGTTTTAGGATATTGAAAAAGATTCCAGGGTATTTTTAAAGCATTTTAATGGATTTAATGAGATTCCTACAGATTTTAATAATTTTAAGGAATTTTAAAAGCTCTCAAGGTATTTCAATCAATTTTCCAGGATTTCAGGAAATATACGAGTTCATAGAATTTTACGGATTTTTGAAGGGATTTTATAGAATTTCAATGGATCGTAAAGATTTAAAGTGATTTTATAATATTTCAAGGAGTATAAAAAGGCATTTCATAAAATTGCGGGAATTTTAATAGGATCTCCAAGAATAAGAGGGTTTTTAATATTTTTCTCAATTTTAAGGACTAATTTTGTATAATTAATATCTAAAGAGTCATAAATTCCTGATGACGATAGTACCCGCACAAATCCTACCGAATGCTTGTTTTTTTATAGTGAAATTTAAAAACAAGCAACCTCCAAAACTGATTAAGTTAAAATATAATGCCGTTAAAAATTCAATAATTCTGAAAAAACGTCAACAACCGTACATTAGAAATTAGTCTTATTTGGTCAAAAAACCTAGCATAAAAAATAAAAATTAAAAAATTAGTAACGTTCTTGATTGAGCATTTAAAAATTAAGAAACTGCGAAATAAATATTTGAGAATTCAAATTATTGAAACTAAACAACTTTTGTTTCAAGGTTTTAAGAATTAAACCATTTCACAATTGCGCATTCAAAAATATAATTTTAAATTGTAATTATAGAAATGTTCAAGGTGATAAAACTTATTAAGAAGGTATCATATCATGTTTTTTTTTTTAATTGGATAGATTTTATTATTGGAAAAATGAAATTTCTGTGCAAAACAAGCATTCACTGTTATTTTCACTGATCAAAATTGAAAAATTTGATATATTGTAAACCTTCAAAGTTTAATTATTCTTAAATCGTTGAAAATTATATGATTTCTAATCGGAAGCTTTAAAAATAATAATGAATCCAAGGCTCCCCGCAGATGTTAATTTCTGGAATCTGAACTGTGTAGTTTACGAGAAGGCAGTGTTGCAGTGCGCTGGAGATGTCTCACAAACGTGCCATCCGCTCGAGAACTCATAACGCCAACCAATCGCGTGCACCCTGTCGTGCAGCTGCGGTCAGATCGGTAACGCATGCGAGTAGATCGCTACTTACACTAGTTCGCAACGCACTTGAGTGAATACTCCTACGGACCGTAGCAGCAAGACAGTTTGCACGCGATTGGTTGGCGATATAAGTTCGTGTGCAGACGGCACGTCCGTGAGAAGTCCCCAGCGCACTGCAACGTATTATCTTGTGCGAGCACCTTTGGCTACAAAAGAGTTAAGATAATTCAGTATGCCTGAGTAACATTCGCGAGCGTATTGCACAGCGTAAGTTTGAAATTAAAACGGCGAGACGGCATGCATAAAATGTTCAGTGCGTGATTAGCTACATAACATCGAATAAAAAAATCACTACAAACGTTAAGGCACTTGCTCGAAACTTAAGGAAAGCAAATCACACGCTGAACAAGTGTAAACTGATGACCATCAAGCAGCACTGGGTGCAAAAAATAAGATCTCTTTCAACAGCGAAAGAGCGCCTCGAACGGGGAATAAAGTGGATTCAGGAAAATTCCACTTTTTCTACACATCCTTCCCGTACGTTCAATAAAACTTCATGTGCCGTTAAAAATCCACCTAGTCGAGAAGAGATTTAAGCCTTCTGGGAGCAAGTATATTGAGATACTTATCAGATAAATGACGAGGCTTTAGATATATCACTCTTTCGTAACTTTTGCCAAAGGCAAAGGTTACAAGGTCCAGAGGAAGTATGTCCACTGATTACTGCTGAAGAAGTGAAGAAAGTTATTGCTAGAACTAAGAACTTTTCATGTGCCAGGGCCAGATACAATCAACAACTTTTGGTGGAAGAACTTCACTTCTACGCACCAACATCTAGCTCGAATATGTAGTACTTTCTTAAACAGTGAACAATCCATTCCGCAGTGGCTAGCGAAAGGACGCACGGTACTGATCCCTAAGACCGGATATTTGTCAAGTCCAAAGAACTACAGGCCCATCGCTTGTTTAAACACCAGCTACAAGCTATTCACTGGCATCCTCAAAGAGAGGATATTAACATCCTTCGAGCCGGTATGGAGTGCAATAGTTGAACAACGTGGATGCAGGAGAGGGCTACCAGGTTGCAGGGAGAACCTGTTACTAGACAGATATATTACACAGGATTCAATCAGCTATCGACGCAATCTGTCCATGGCTTGGATTGACTACCGTAAGGCATTTGATAACACGAACCATTAGCTATTCATCAAGCTCCTTAAGTGCCTGGAGGGTCTTCCAAGGAGACTCTCCTTAACCCGATACTTTTCTGCATCTCCCTCTTGCCCCCATCTATTGTACTCCGAGGCGAAAGCTCTGGATACCTATGTGGCCCACCGAACGGCAATGAATATAAGGTCAACCCTCTTTATACATGGACGACCTTAAACTCTTTGCTTCCTCGAAAAAGGACATTAACATCCTTGTGAAGGCGGTAAATAGGTACTCTAAAGCGATTGGCATGAGCTTCGGACTGGACAAGTGTGCCTGCATCCACCTACACCAAGGAAGACTAGAAACTACATCATCGCGTGACGATCAGGAAGTTCAACTAATCGGCGGAAATACCATTCAACATCTTGGTATTGCAGAAACATATACATATCTTGGAATACCACAAGCGGAAACCCAAGATGTGCGTGTGTTAAAAACGGCACTTGGAAAAAGGTATCGCCAAATTCTCAGAAAAATTTGGGCTTCCGAATTATCTGGAAAGAATAAGATCCAGGCCACCAATATCCTGGCCGTTTCTATACTGCTCTATACGTTTGGTGCAGTTAAATGGAACGTCGATGAGTTAAAAAAACTTGATCGAAGCACACGCAAGATGATGACAATACAACGAAGTCTTCATCCTAGATCTTCCGTACCTCGAATATATCTCCCTCGCGATAAAGGGGGTAGATGCTTGCTAAGCTTAGAGTGTCTTCATCGAAGAACGGTTCTGGCTACAGCCTGCTCAGTTCTAAAAAGCACGGATTCCCTTATGCGACTCGTACATCAACATGAAGTCGCCATTGCTGCGGCGTTTCTATACCATGCAGCAGATAGGGCCGCAGAGGAGCTTGACCTCCCATTTAATTCCAGCGACACTACACATTGCCTAGCATCACTAACACCTCTGGTGCTCAAAAGTCGGATACAGGAATCAGAACATATGCTCCTACTAAGAGAACATGCTGACAAACCCCTTCATGGTAAGTTCTACGGCATCATACGTAGAGAAGAGCTCTCGATGGGTCGAGCGCATAATGAATGTACGTGTATGCGATACCAACTGCCGAGCGTGCAAGCAAGAGCCAGAAACACTTGGACATGTTCTCAGTGGATGCTCTAAATATGCACGCTACGCGTACATAGAGAGACACAATGCAGCTCTAAAAGTGTTATATTACCATCTTAGGCATTTCTATGGTGTTGATCTATAGCCCGTCTTGCCATACGCTCAGGGGGGACTCGAATCCGTTGTGGAGAATGATCAGTGTAAGATCTACTGGAATTTCTTATTCTCCACCACTCAACGTATCAGTGCTACGAAGCCTGATATTGTTCTCCAAGATTTGAAGACCAAGAGCATTTACGTGATTGAATTCTTGGCACCAGCCAATGGTAATATCACGGCAAAGGAGAAAGAAAAACGGGCGAAATATCAAGCACTTCTTTTCGAACTGAGCATGCTGTACCAAGGCTACAAAGTCCATCTTGTAGTTCTCATAAACGGCTGTCTTGGAGGTAAGAAAGCTTCATTTCTTAGCCAACTTAACAAGATTCCGGCTTGCCAGCGTCAGCGAACCGGATGCAAAAGGCTGTTTTTCTGGGATAATTTCATCTGCTCCGTCAACACTGTTGCTCATAACATTCTACAAAGATTGGTAGCTCTAAAAAAATATGCAAAGATGAAGCCTCCATCTTCAACTGTCCTGTCTGTCGCGTAAGGTTATCCGCAGCCACAGACCTGACTCCAAGGAAGAGTGTTGCACGATGTTATCTCGCGTAAATTTCACGCTCTTGCTCACCTTCTAGGACAAAAGGAGCAGAAGTGGATGCCGTACACGTTCCAGTTGCGTCGGGATTGGTTGCTTCAAGGAACCATTATCGTAGCTTCCGGAGCCTACAACTTCTCATAATTTTCAAGAAATAATAATCCAACCAAGCAGTTGATTTTTAATCCAAAAAGACGATTCTTTGAACAAGAAGATTAATTTTCTATACAAGAAGACGAATTTGAAACATAATACATGAATTTTTAACCAAATAGTTGAACAAGACAAATTTTTAGGCAAATTCCCTTCATTTTTTGTACCTCGCATTCTGGAATATGTTGGCAAACATAGAAATGATCTGCTGCAACGAGTAAGCGGTTTAGATGGTAAATATTCTATGAATTTTTCGCTTTGTAAGAATTTATAATTGTGGTTTCAATATTAGTGATAAAAAATAATAACTCTACATATTTTTTTACAGACAACTTGAAGGCTTTGGCGTTGTTACCAGAGATTCTACCCATTCCTAACTTCGTGTATAACAAAAAAAGGAAGACAAAGCCGCAGCAAAATGCTATTCATCGTAAAGAAGTGCCAAACAAAAATTTGTTGCAGTTTGTTCGTGTAAGTAGTATGACGATGATGCCATTAACTGCTTACAATTTTTATACTGCTGTATAGTGTACATTATAATTTATTGCATTATTCATTTTTAGGGAGGAGAGGACATTTCAGAGGCAACAAAACCAACAGGTCCAGCACAACCCTTCCTAATTTGTGTGACTGGCATAAATTCCGAAACAGAGGGACCATTTTTTATAAGGGTGGATTCAGAAATTATTTCGGTCCCAAGAAATGCGATGCAGGCATTCGATATCCTATTCAAGCTGCATTATTGTTTCAATGTGGAATATGCACCAGAATTAATAAATTTTTATAATTTCATCGCCGGCTGTATCATCAACTTGGAACAACCGCGCGGCTGCTGCGCTTCGCTATTTAACATATTGTCTAATATGACGTTGAATGAACGGTAAGCATAAATGCGAAAATAAGAAATGCATTGTCAAATTTGAAAAAAAAAATCCTCAAATAAGATACTAATACTCAATCTTTTTTCAGACCCCCCCAACAACAGCTAGAAGAGGTCCAAGGAGTCGAGAGAGAGGTTGAGTGAGCTCAACGGAGACGAGCAGCTACAAAGCGGGTAGTCGGAACACTCGCGTGCATACTTCGCATGAAAAAATAGTATCTTTCATGATTGGAAATTCAACTGTTTGGTTCGAAAGTTTATCGTTTTCAGATAAAAATTCTACTATTTGTTGAAAATTCATAATTATTGTTCATTACTTTATTTTAAGAAATGTTTTTATATTTTTAATACATCGTTAATGTGTAATACTTGAAATATATTATAATTAATATATTACCTAAAAGAATGATCATTGTTAATTGAGAATGGTAATATATTAGAATGAATATATTACTGTAGACAATAAATTTGTGTAATTCTGAATTTGTATTTCTTTTATTTATGACAACATTTAAATAGTTTTTTCACTCGAATCGAGTGACGTCTTTCTCTTTTTTGAATTTTATTTACCGCTCGGATAGGTCGAGTGAAAAAACTCACTCGAATATCGATTGCGTTATTTCACTCGCTTCAAGTGATATCTCGCCCTTTTTCGAGTTGTATTTACCGCTCGAATCGCTCGAGTGAAAAAATGCACTCGAAAATCGATTGCATTATTTCAATCGCTTCGAGCGAGATCTCGCTGTTATTCGAGTGAGAATTCACTCGAAGGAGTTGAGTGGGAAATTCGCTCGAGATAAAAGTGGAGTTTCACTCGAATAAGACAAGCGGGTTTTTCACTTGTTCTTCGAGTGATCTTTCACTCGAATTGAGTGGCATTTCACTCTAGCAAATTTAGAGAGTAACTAAAAAATGGATTTTTATCAATGTAGTTCAACTTTCATCCAAGAAGTTGAATTTTTGGCATAAATATGACTGTTTAACAAAATTGTTTCATTTTCAACCGAATAGTAAAATTTGGAACCAAAAGAGATGAATTGCGAACAAAAAATATATGTAATAGTAGATTTTTTAAGAAAAGAAAAAATTATTCTCTAATGAAAAAACAGTTGGAATTTCTTATTTGGCTCTATTAATTTAGTTCGCATTTTAACAAAATTCGCAAACTCTGTTAAATTTTATCATCAGGAAACAGACCAATATATATCCAATATGTAACGTAGCTTATGAACGGACCCTAAGGTTGTCTCCTCTATACTGATAGAATTAGATTTCATATATATTACCATTTTTAATTTACACTCTTGCTGAATATTGTTTACTATGATTTAAATTGCAGGTGTAAGAGCGACTGAGATTTAAAAATTTGGTCAATATGTTAAAAAATGTAACAACTTTGGTTTATAACTTACTTGCAGCTTCATTCGGTGTGTCCCATGCTTTTCTTGAAACCGGAGGATTTACAGTTGTCACTGCGTGCATACATATGTATATGACTATCAAGAACAGAACAAATATAACGGAAATCATGTCATCTCGCGTATGTCTTGTTTTGTCTGGTTTTTGTAAAGTGAGTAAAATTTTAAGAAATTTTTTGTTTTATTCGTTCTATATACACCATTTTTCTCGTGTTCTGTCAAGTAATTATTTCTTGGTATGATGCAAATGTCAGCCGCAGTAAAATGGAAATATCAAAATCGTCGATGTTTACTTTTTATTTTTTTGTTCACGATAAAAGACACAGTAAAAATGTACATTACATATGCAATCAGTTAAGGCCTCTTTGGCAAACATGTTTAGAACATCTATTTCTAGAAAATATGTAAAACAAACCATCACAAAAATATGTCTGTATTTTCTGATTCATAATTACGAAATTTTAAGTTTGGAAATATGTTGAAGGGAAAACGGAGAGCCGCAATCTGTTGGATGTCATTTAGAATATATAATTTTTCTGCGTTAAATTTAAGAATATTTTTATCTTCATAACACTTCACTTTTAAAAATTATTCTGTTCACATAAAATCTCTGCATTTCAACAAACAGCAACACATCAGCACAGCAAATTTTAATTTTCAAGGCACATCTGTATGCTATGACCTTCAATTTCAACCATCTTCGAATATTAGAACTTTTCTCATAATATTTTAATTTTATACCCATTGATAACAAAAAAACATTACTATAGCAAAGCAAATTTCAATTTTTGATGCACATTTACATTATGGTTTTATTAAACATCTGTATAGTGATCTAAAAAGATAAAATTTCCTTATTTTTATCATTTTGTATTCTTTGATAACCAAAGAAAATCAGTATGACATAGCAAATTTTATTTTTTAATGCATTATCTAGATGTCAAGAGCTTCAATTTCAGCCCTCCTCCAAAAATCGGACTAACAGAAAAGCTATCAGCATATAGTAGTCTGAAGCTCAACATTTCTTCAATTATCTTATTTTATTTTCTAACGGTAAAAAAGAATTCGCAAATAATAAGTTAAATCTATTGTTAGGTTTATTTCTTTGTTGACATCGAGTTTTAACTTCAGGTGAGACAACTTAATTCAAAACATTTTTGTCAGGATATTAAAATAAATACTCAAACCTATTTGCAAGTATTTGTCAAAAACTCTTTCCTGTTGTGACTGGATTGAATAAACGTAGAGAATTCATCATCGTTTAATATGCCGTACGAAATCGTACAATATCATGTAAAGAAAATAATTGATTGTTACAAGTCAAAATAGGATATGCAGCATTTTGAATCCATAAATAAATAATTAAATCTCATTTCCAATATTTATATTTTAGAAACTGTTGTTAATGATTCTTGTAAATGACAAAAAGGCTCACAAATTATTTTATGATATTATCAAATTCGATACAAATTAAAACGTTGAATGATCTTCAGCATTGTCAAAACTTCCAACAAATAATTTTTTTTTAGTTATGAAAATTTTATTAAGAGGGCCATTAGTTATGACCATGATTTTTAGAAGATGTAAGCGAATGTTGCAATGAGCATATCATCTTCAAAGCTGCAGGTGTCTTGAAAACCGTAGTCAAATTCAAATTCAACAACCATTTGAACTCCAACTTATGACTGTAGTTCATCAAATATCCAGTGCATTCTGACGGCAAGAAATAAGGTTAACCCTTAACCAAATGGCCGAATAATTTCCTGGGAATGAACATGTTTTAATTCTAAGGGATCTAAAAATGGATCCTTCCTGCATACGTTTAAATTGAACATCTTACATTATATGTAAAAACAAAGAATATTATGGAATTCAGAAAAATAAAACTTTTCATCAACGAAAGTTATCTTGCTTTAAAAAATTAATGGTCTAAGAAAATTGCAATTTCTATATTTCCGTCGTCGACTTTCCGTTATGCCTAATGGCTCACGCAGTACACATTGCCGTGAACTCAAGGGATAAGGAATAGCGTTCAATTTTCATGTACAGAATGTCTGATTTTATATATGATTTGCCATTGAAAACGATTCTCAAACCTATTTCCAAGTATTTTTAATGAACACTTTCATTTTGTCTCTGGCCTGAATAAACTTTGGGAATAATCACAAAATATCATATAAATAAAATAATATATTTATTATTCTTTTTGAGAAATAATGTTGACATTCAAGTTTATTCTTTTATCTATCATAAAATTTAAATGATACTATCAAAAGTAAGAATATGATATAGAGAACTTTGAGTTTAAAGTTGATATTAAGTCTCACTTAGATAAATCACTTAATCACATTATCAATATTTATATTTAAGGGTACGATGTCCATAGAAAAATATAGATATTAGTATTTAAAATATTACAAATGGTTCAATGAAACTTACTGTCTACTATTCCAAAGTATTCCTTAAGACTAATCCATTCCCAACTCATCCAGGGCTAGTACACCAGAACCCCGATTTCGTAACCCCCGGTTTCGTAATTCCTATAATTGCTGGCTCACGCAGCTTCTCAGGGGGCAGGGCGAGAGATGGTTGCGACTCTCGCATCGATAAAAAAATGTATCTTTGTGAGATCAAATGTTTCTCCTGCTTTTCTAGGTAAACTATATACTTGAACAAACACGAATTATTTGAATGATTTTAAAGTTATTTAAACAAATTATTGTATTGTTCTCGTTGATTAAAGAACTTATAACGTCTAGAAAATACGTTCATTTCGCGATTTATCTGAAGGAACAAAGGTTTAAACAAATCAAAATTCCTGGACAATTTTAATTAGTTGAAACATTTAAGAGTATTCTCAGAAAACAAAGTAGCACCTCAAAATATCAAAATTTTTCGAAAAATCCCATAAATAGAATATTGGAAAAATCAAATTGTTTGAACAATTTAAATTTTTTCAGACATTTACGAGTTTCATTAGAATACAAATAAATACTTAGAATATAAAAATATGTCGAGACTTGGTGCTATGCAATGTTTCTCCTTCTTTTTCAGGTAAACTGTATATGTACTTGGACAAACACGCATTATTTAGTTTAGTTTAGTTTTAATGTAGGCGGGGTGGGGGGGGTCATGAGGTCCCAACCCCTGGCGCTCAAGCTATAAAGCCTATTGTGCCACACCCGTGTTTATTCTCAAGGCAGTACTCCGAATCCAGCCATCCTTCGCCGAGTGTTTTTGGATCTCGGCGGGTTTCGTTGTTATAAACGTTCTGAGATTATACCTCTCAGGTGCCAGGCAAACATATCGCACAGTAAAATAATGACGTCCTCCTTGGTTGATCAGGCAAAGTGATCCTCGCCCACTCTGCCATGCGATAGCCTCCCTAGCAGGCTAGGGTGTAGGGAGCGACCATCGAGCGTGGTGCCCCCTATAGGAGCTCCCAAGCGCAAGAAGAGCGCTGATTCATTTTCGAGTCTTCACAGGGTCAGATACCCGGCTCAGGAATCGAACGCCAGATCTCCTGCATGGAAGTCCGACGCGCTATCGTCTGAGCCACCTCAATTGTAAAATTATTTAAACAAAATATTTTATCGTTATCACTGATTAAAGAACTTTTGACGTCTAGGGAATACGTTAATTTCGCGACTTACCTGAAAAAAAAATTGTTCGAACAAACTAAAATTGTTTAAACAATTAAAAATTAGTTAATATATTACTCCGTATTCTTAAATGATCGATTAATGATTATTTTTGAAAAAAAATGTTTAAAGCATTAATAAATTGCAATATTACGTAAAATCCAAATCTGGCACTTATGGAGTTTTCTTTTGGGATTCCAAAATAAATGGTCATTCACCATCAAAATGTATGTTTGATTCTTATTCTCTGACGAATTAGGCCATATATTGTTCTCGCTCACTACCGTTCGGTTTTTTGACCGTTCTCAAAAGTTGGATTCTTGTTCAACCCAAAAATTTTGGATCCAGACACAATGATCGATTAGTCCAAATTCTTATACAATAATTTTTGATAGGGGTGTAATTTTTCAAAAATATACTTCTGTTGTGTAATTTTGTGTATTTACAAAAGTTTGAGAAAAATTACTTCCTTATATTTAAAAAGAATTCATTTAAAATAAAAAGTTATATGATCGCATCCTGGTACATACCAAAATAATGGTTGCCAGAAGGATTTTTCATGTATGACTTAATCGCATTAATCAAAGACTTTCATTAATAAAAGCATCACCCTTGATACCTGAAATATGGTGCTCTGAGGAATATTCATAAAATACGTATACAGTGTATACAAAACTACAATTATATTACATTTAAATTATTTAGGAATTTTACTTCTTTAATTGTCACAATAATCTTCGATATTTCTGAATACATTGATTCAAAATAAACTTGTTGAATTTTTGCTGGAAAATAAAAAATAAGTAAATTTTCTTGAACAGGAAAGTACTGAAATGATAGATGTGAACGATCACTATAACAATGTGAAAAATTTATTTTGTAAATGTGGGAAAATATTTTAAATACAGACTTTTAGGTAATTCTTTAACACTTGGCTTTTACGATCTTTGTTTTATTAAGCTCTGGTCCCTGTTTTTTTCAAGTTTAGGGTGAAAAGTGACACTTGTCGTATTGTAAAATTAGTGTGAATAATACCAAAGCATAATATGAAGTTGAATAAAATAAATGCATTGAGTTGATCTGAAATCCTTGGAAAACTCTCCAATTGTTTTAAATCCCTTGAAATCTTTAAAAATTCCTTGCAATTTTATCTGTAAAATTATTTATAAATATAAAAAATGTGAGACGTCATCAAAATATATTTTTACAATATATTACTGAATGACGTATTTCTTTTTTCGTAGAATTTGATTTCACAATACGTTTATAAAATTTATTAGCATTTTTTATTGCTTGAAGAGAATTCTTGTCAGTAAGAGAATGCTATACAAATTTAAATAATATATAGTGGATAAGCAATAAAAAATGCTATTAAATCAAACTAAAGCGATACACAGAAAAATGAATACAACTAGACGAACATATTGAAACAACATTTTATTTAAATTGTTTCAAAGTTATAAAGAGCTGTCTAATTGACCAACAAAGCTTTCAGACATTACAAGACATTTGATTCTCTCTCAATCTAAATCAGTCAAATTTTATTAATTACTAGTAAAATTCTGCTAATTGAATTGAAGAAAAGGAGCCACTAATGGTTAATAAAAAAATAGGATATGTTTACGAAGAGTTCTGAACATGGCCATGAAAATCCATGAAAACTTCGCTTTCAACGTCAAAGCTTGATAAAAAGTAAAAATGTGTTTTTTCTGTTTATTTCAGAAAACAAAAATGCAGTTTTTCGATGTTAAATGCTTCATGGTTATATATTATTAGTGAAGGAGATACAAAATAGTACCTAAAAGTACAACTAACTTTTTGCGAAAAAAAATGTACGATGAATAATAAGTTTATTTCTTTGTTGACATCGAGTTTCAGCTTCGGCTGAGAGAAATTGATTTAAAATATTTCTGTGAGGATAATAAAATAAATACACAAGCCTATTTACAACTATTTGTCAACAACTCTTTCCTTTCATGACTGGTTTGAATAAACATAGATAATTCATCACTGTTCAATACGCCTCAAATAAATCAAAATTGTACAATATTACATAAAGATAATAATTGATTGTCAGAAGTCAAAATATGATATATACAGCATTTTGAATCGATGAATAATTAAATCCCATTTTCAATATTTATATTTTAGAAATTGTTGTCAATGGTTCTTGTAGATGACAAAAATGCTTACAAATTATTTTGCTGGTATTTTAAAATGCGATAAAAGTTAAAAACGTTATATGATCTTCAACATTGTCAAAAAATTTAACAGAAAAGAAGACAATTTAAAATTAAATTTTTATTCGAAAAAAAGATCTACTCCTTTTCGCTCCGCTGGGAATCGAACGCCAGGTCAACTGATTGCCGGTCAGGTGCTCCCAGCGGAGCGAAAAGGAGTAGATCTTTTTTCGAATAAAAATTTAATTTAAAAAATATTTAACTTATAGCTCCATCTGGTCTGAAAGGACGTTAACACAATCTGTATTGAGGAGATACCTTTGATCGATATTATATAATTCCAATTTCACGGTGTGTGAAGGATTTCTCTAATGATCGATAGTTACTATCTCTGAAGATAATACAGATTACTAGTAGAAGACAATTTGTTTTTTCAAGACTCTGAAAATTTTATTAAGAGGGCCATAAGTTATAATAATGATTTTCAGTAGATGTCAGCGAATGGTGTAATGAGCATGTAATCTTCAAATCTGCTTAAAACGAACAAGAAAACAATTTCATTTTGCCTTGAAAACCGTCTTCCATTACACATTGAAAACCCATTTGAATTCCAACTTATGACTGTAGTTCATGAAGTATTTATTGCATTCTGATGGCTAGAAATAAGGTTAACTTAAAACGAATTGGCAGAATAATTTCCTGGGAATGAACATGTTTTAATTCTAAGGGGTCTTAAAAGTGAATTTTTTCTCCATAAATTTAAATGAAACATCTTAAATTATTCGTAAAAACAGGGCATATTATGGAAATTATATTTAAAAAAACTATTTATCACTGAAAATTATCTTGATTTCAAAAATGTATGGTCTAAGAAACTCGCAATTTCTATATTTTCATTTCGACGCACATTTTGCCCCGAATTCAAGTGATAAGGAATAGCGTCCTATTTTTCTGTTTAAAACGTCTGGTTGTATGATTTTACTTTTAAATCCATTCTCAAACCTATTATCAAGTATTTTTAATAAACTCTTTCATTTGGTCTCAGGACTGAATAAAATTTGGGAATAATTACAAAATATTATATAAATAAAATAAGACATTTATTTGTTCTTGAGAAATAATGTCGACAGTTTATTCTGCTATTTAACATATAATTAAAATGATATTATCAAAAGTAAAAATTTGATATGGAGAATTTTAAATTTAGAGTTTATATTAAGTCTCAATCAGATAAATAATTAAAACACATTATCAATATTTGCATTGAAGAGTACGATGTTCATAGTTCATACTGCCGGAAAGTTGCAGTTTTTTCTGAAATTTTCCACTTTACGTCCTTTTTCCAAACAGAGTGATGTAATAATCAGTTCAAGTTGATAAACATAATTGCTCAAACAATTTATCATTATTTTTAATAATATTTTATTTGAATAATGATAGAAAGCTGCGGTTTCTTCTGAAAATTTTCCATGTTTTGTCCACTTTTCACTAAGAGCGAGGGAAAAAAAGAATGCAATTCAACAAATATAATTGTTTAAGCCAATTATTATTAACGTTTGTAACTATCTTCTTCTATGGTAGGGCTAGATAGTTGTGGGTTTTTCTGAAATGTTCCACTTTTTGTGAATTTTTCGCTTAGAGTAAGATAATAATTTATTAAAGTTAACAAAAATAATTATTTAAACGAATGATTATTGTTGATAACCATCTTCTGCTATAGTAATGCAAGATAGTTGCGGTTTTTTCTAAAATTTTACAATTTTTGTTAACTGTTTACTTTATGAGATAATATTTAATGAAAGCTAACGAACGTAATTGTTTCAATAATTTATTATGGTTTATAACTATTATCTTCTCTTAGATAATTGCTAGAAAGTTGCGGTTTCTTATGAAATTTTCAACTTTGCTTTGAGTTTTTAGTTATGAACAAATAGTAAATAAACAATAGAATGAATCATTTTGCAAGCAATATCTTTCCTTTTTGTGATTACATTTTTTTGAAAGAAAACAGATTTTGAAATATTCGTAAAATTTTGTATATGGATCATATTAAATATCAATTTTCTTTGAAGCAGTTACTGAGAGTTAACTTTAAGTTAACTTGCATTAATTATTATCTCACTAAGTAGACAGTGGACAAAAAGTGGAAATTTTCAGAAAATACCGCAACTCTCTAGCATTACTATAGGAGAGGATAGTTATGAACAATTATTTTTTTTAATTTAAAAATTAAAAAAATAATCATTCATTTGTATTCTATAGCTAATTGTGAAGAGAAGTGTTGAGTTTCAACTCGATTCACCGAATGTTGACGATTCTGTTAAAAATTTACGAAAACTTCTTTTTTCTTATGGTAAATACGGGTTAAACTTTATGGGGCTTGCGGAACCTCTAAATATAATTTTAAAAAAATGAATTTTTTTGTTGTATATCCGAACAAATTTGCACGCTATAGACATGAAAATTAAAGAAAACAAAATTTGGACCACCCTACTGTGTGCCCTAGTGATGGCCCATGTCCTTTCTCGGTCTTTCCTTCAGCTGCTTTGCTGAGTTACTATTTCCCTCTTCGTCTCACTTATATATTACTCTTGCGCACAAATCTCGTCTCTATTTCCAGACGCGTTTAATTAATCTTGAACCAAGAACGTCCTGAGGGAGAGCAGAAGGCAGAACTACCACCTGGCAGAAATAGCAGTCAGAGAAAACTGAGAGTGGTGAACGAGAGAAATAAACGAATCCACTTGGCACCTGCACTACTCGATTTGATTTTTCCTCCATCCTCGCTAGCTCGAGGCACGTGCTAGTATGTTATTTCTTACGACTTACGTTTTGTCGCAGCCTTTTCTTTTTTCTTTTTTACTTGTATTGAAAGCTTCCCGCAGAATCTTCATGGACGCGAGCCAACAGCTCGTTACGTCAATAGTAACTGAGATTTTCTTTTGGTACCAGGACGATGTCCCCTCTAAGAGTTCATTGATTTCTACAGGAGACAAAAGAAATGATATTTTCTTTGACGATTAAAAATTTGGGAAAATTATGCAATTTTTGGGTTAACAAAGATACTTAAAGAATGTGTTCTAAGTTTAGTGAAAGGCCCAGAAAAAAATTGTCTTCGGGGAAGAAATGCCTGGGAAGACTTTTTAGATTCTCTTCACGAGGCCTGTCTGGCGAGGAGAAATGGACTCAAAGTTCAGATGATGCATTTCCACCACCACTTCCCTTTGCTCGCTCGAGAGAGCTCGGGTGGGGGTTACTCGCTTGAAGTAGAATAGGCAGTGGAGAGTGGAGGTGCAAAACTCACATCTACGATTTGATTCGTTTTTACGAAAATATGTGGAATTTCCGCTCGCTTGGCAGGCCTGCTCTACACAGAGAAAAATAAATACCTACTTAATTTAGGTGGAAAATTGGACCTATTTTAAGCTGTAAAAAAAGCATCAGAAATCTGAAATTAAGAATGGTTGTAATTATTGAAGTAAGTAAACAAAAATACTGAAGTTCAGGTAGTAAAGACCTGAAACTAAGACCATATTTATACTGAAAAATTAGTATAAGTTTGAGATGACCTTAAATTAAGGACTCTCCATGCCTAAAATAAGATTAAGGCAGAGCCAAACTGAAATTAAATACAGGTGTGCTTCCTAATTCTATGTAACAAAAACCTTGCATGTTATTTCCGGTTGTCTTCAACTTACTTTCAGAACTGTATATTGAAGGTTAGGAGTATAGTTTACCTCATCTCAATCGATAAATGCTTATTTCTTATTTAAGACAAGAAAATCCTTCATTCGAGATAGTTTGTACAATTAAATTCAGTTGCTTCCTTAATTTAAGTCAAATTTGAAATTAAGTCGAGTATAACTTAAGTATCTGTTTTTACTGTATTAACTGTGAGCTATAATTATGCATTGGTATATAAAGCTTCATTCACCTAATTCTAAGCGGATGAATGAATTTGTTCCAGTAGGAAAAGCGGACCGGAAACTGTCGCCAAAATACACCCTGGACTGCGGAAATCTCTAGGCAAACACGTAATTCGCAAGACGAATTCATTCAGTTTTACCTCATGTCTACCGGGTGATTCTAAAATTGTGTTAAAACGTGGCTGACTATTATCTGTTTAATTAAATTATTATTTCCATTCATAAATTAGGACATACTCATAAGAAGCCGTGTATGATATAGCTAATTTTTTTGTAACCACATACCCTCCTTCGTTAGGACCCGTAAGTTTTGACCCCCGCCCCCATATCTTAAGTCATTTTTGCCGAATACATTTTTTTCTAGCATTTATTTAGGGGGCATCCAAAAACAACGTAAGACAATTGAGGGGGAAGCAGTTCAACTTTCAAACAAGTAGTTGAATTTTCAATAAAAAAAGATGAATTTTCAACAAAAACTGTGATAGTTGATATTTTAAATAAGAAAATATGTTTATTTTAAATAGAAAAAACTGTTAAATTGAACCAGAAAAAAACGATTCCAAACAATTATTTGTATATTCAACCAAAACAGATTCATTTGCAATCAAACAGGTGTATTTTTAACCAAAAAAGATGAAATTTATAACAAGAAAGATGAATTTTCAACAAAAGTTTGGATTTTCAACATGAGTTGTATTTTCAACCAAGAAAGGTTTCTCAGTCAATAAAGAGAAAAAGTTTCGTTCAAGATATTGAATTGTCAAACCAAAAAGATTAATTGAATGAATGAATTTTCAATAAAAACTGTGATAGTTGATATTTTAAATAAGAACATATTTTTATTTTAAATCAAATACTGTTGAATTCAACGAGAAAAAACGATTTCAAACAATTATTTGTATTTTCAACCAAAACAGATTCATTTTCAACCAAACAGTTGCATTTTTTGAAAAAAATGAGATTTATAACAAGAAAGATGAATTTAAAAAAAAAATGAATTTTCCACATGAGTTGTACTTTCAACCAAGAAAGGTTTCTCAGTCAATGAAGAGAAAAAATTTCGTTCAAAATATTGAATTTTTTAACCAAAAAGATTAATTGAATGAATGAATTTTCAACAAAATCTGTGATAGTTGATATTTTAAATAAGAAAATATTTTTATTTTAAATCAAATACTGTTGAATTGAACCAGAAAAAACAATTTCAAATCATTATTTGTATTTTCAACCAAATATTCGCATTTTTAAACAAGAAATATGAAATTTACAACAAGAAAGATGAATTTTCAACAAAAGTTTGGATTTTCAATCAAGAAAGATTTTTCAGTCAATGAAGAGAACAAATTTCTTTCAAAATGTTGAATTTTCAAGCCAAAAAGATTAATTCTCTACTAAAAAAGACGAATTCACAAAAAAATTACATCAATTTTCAATAAAATCTAAAAAGTCTAACTTTTAACCTAAAAAGATCAAATTTTATCCCAAAATGATATATTTAAATTTTCGTTTTGAAGAATTATCTTTCAATATGAAAAAAAAACATTTTGTCACGAAACAGTTGAATTTTCTACTAAATTGTAGAATTTTCAATCTAAAAAGGATGAATTTCTACAAAACAGTTGCATTTTCGAAAAGATTTTTTTAAAACTAAAGCAGTTGAATTTGTACACAAAGAGATGAATTTTAATCTAAAATTATAAATCTTCAACATGGAAAATTGATTTTCTACTATAAAAGCCGAATTCTCAACGAAATACATAACATTTTAACCAAATGATTGAATTTTCAACCAAGAACATTAACTTTTTACCAAAAAAGAGACATTTTCAAACAAATAATTGAATTTTAAATCAAGAGAATTTATTTTTACCAAGAAGGATGAATTGTCCACAACATTGCTAAATTTTCAACCAAGAAATGAATTTTAATCTGAAATTTTCATTTTGCGAACACATAGTTGAATTATTTACCAAACTATTGAATTTTCTCGCTAGAAATATGCATTTTCTACAAAAAAGTTGAATCCTTAAACCAAAAATGTGAATTTTCAACAAAAAAATTATTTTTCAACTGAAACAAATTAATTTTTAACCAGGCAGCTGCATTTTTAACCAAAAAAGATGAAATTTCTACAAAAAAAGAAGAATTTTCGAATCAAAAAGACGAATTTTCTACAAAACAGTCGCATTTTCTATCAAAAAGGATGACTTCTTACGAAATTGTGGAATTTTTAACTAAAATAATTAAATTTTTAACAAGGAAAGAAAATCTAATGGATATTATTTTCTTATTATTTATTATCTATTATCTTACATGAAGGAAGGTGGGTTGTAAATTTCAGAAAAACCCCTGATGTTATTTTTCACTTTTACATTCAATATTAATACTAATATTAATAGGTAATATTAATATTAATAAGTAAATTATAATTAATACTGTTACAATTATCAATAAAGTAATATAAAATTATTCACATTTAATGTTCCATATACTACAGTAATCAGTAGATTGCGTTGACAAATATCTGTTTACAATCAAATCTAATTTATTTCTGTTTTTTAGTGATCTGCACACTTGAACATATGCTACGTAAGAAATAGTTTCTACAAATTACCCCCTCCCCCAACCCAAAAGACTTTACGTAATTTATTCACGACCGGGGCAAAGTTTACCATCGGGGCAAAGTTGATGGTGAAATTAAATCGTCTACAATTTTCTTACTTTACCTAATCATTCCCTAAATGTTCATAAAAATGAGTTTATTAAACACATTTACAACTTTACTTTTATTTGCTTTGTATAATTTCTTTTATTTAAAAACCCCGGTGAAACAGAGTCCTGTGCAAGGTCCTTCTTACTTCACTTCAATTCAGCTGCATCCGGCTTTATTAGAAGTACTCCCGTTTCTCTGGAAATTTGGCCGGGGGAGAAGAAAACTGCAGAAAACCATCTCCTGAGTTCAGTCGGTTTTTCGACTGTCAAGTTTGAAGGTAGTCTATTGAGGTATATAGTCTCGAAGGCAGTTTTGAAGGTGGAAATAGTCTGAAAGCATTGTTCTGTGACATTTTTACTTTTTTCTTGAAAAATGAAAGCATTTTATAATTACATTATAAAAGTCACAAGTGTACCCCAAGATTTCATAATCTGGGGTCAAGTTGCGTATGAAAAATAAATTTACAACTCTAATTTCATGTGGTTTATATAAATATGTATCTTTCGAAAATGAATTTTGACAGATGTAAAATCTATTTTGAGTTTATCACATTACATTTTTGTCACGTGCAGCTGAAGGGTTTTGATGAGGTTCTTTCCTAATTAAAAAGTTAAAGATGGAAGCTGAGTACCGAAATTTGAACACCCTTTAGGTGACGCAACTTTGATATGCTCTACCGGTCTACCCACAGATATCGTGACTCGTGCCAACGGAGATTGCTTCGATGGAGGAGGAGATGAAGAAGGTGATGATGATGATACGACGTTTCCTGGAACCGCCCTCGTGCTTCCGGAAACGCATGGCACTTGGTCCCGTCCAGTAAGTGGTCACTCGACGTGAGATTCCAAATTTCGCTCTGGCAAATTAACATCCCAGAAAATAGATCATGTTGAAGATGGACGGAAGAGAAAACGGAGATGAATGAAGAGATTACAAAATAAACCACGTTTTTGGCAAGAAAAACGTTTTATCTAAAAAAAGAGTGGTCTAAACTCTAAATTTCAATCAGTCAAGTAGTGGCTGATTCAATGTCAATTTTGACTGATTTATATATTGCGGATTTGATGACTGATCAATCAGTCGAAAGTGACTTATCAAATCAGTCAATCTGACTCACCGATAAAATCGGTCATTTTAAATTATCCTGTCTGTTAATTTTTCATCTAAAAAAGGTCAATTTTCAACAAAAAAAAGATGAATTCTTAATCAAGAAGACTAACCTTTATTCAAAAAAAAAAAAAAAATAAAATACAAGAATTTCCAACTAAAAAAGATTCATACCAAAAACGACGAACTTCAAAAAAAAATTAATTTTTAACCACAAAGTTGTATTTTCAACTGAAACGGATTAATATTCAGCAGGGGAAAAAACAATTTTCGCCAAAATGAATGTAGTTTCAATTAAAAAGTTCAATTGTCATCTAAAAGAAATTAATTTTCTACCATAACGATTTTTCAACCAAATAGTTAAATTTTCTAAGCAAAAAGATTAATTTTCTAACAAAAAAATCAAATTGTCAACAAAATACATGAATTTTCAACCAAATAGTTGAATTTGCAACCACCAAAGATCAATTTTCAATCTAAAATGAAATACTTAAATTTTTAATTGAAAAAAAAAACAACTAATTTTAAACCACAAATAAACGGATTTTCAACAGAATAGTTACATTTTCAACCAAAGAGTTTTGAACTAAAATCATAAATCTTTGAACAAAAATATGAGTTTTTATAAAAGTACTTAAAATTTCCATCAAGAATTGAAAAGATGAATTTTCAGCAAAAAACGTTTTAGATGATTTTCCCACAAAATAATATTTTTATTTTGAATAAAAAAACAATTGCATGTTATCAAAAAGAAGAATTTTCAGCAGAAATAATTGATTTTTTACACATAAAGAAAAGTTTTCAACAAAATACATGAAAATTCAAACAAATAGATGAATTTTCAACTAAAATGGATGAATTTCCAACCAAATAGTTGAATTTGCTACTAACAAAGATCAATTTTCAATCCAAACTGGAATAGTTAAGTTTTTAGTTTGAAAAAATTAATTTTAAACCACAAAAAACAAATTTTTAACAAAATAGTTATATGTTCAAACACAGAGATGAATTTTTAACTAGAATTATACATCTTCAACCAAAAATATGTTTTTATTTATCAAAGTAGTTAAAATTTCCATCAAGTAGTATGATTTTTATTAAAAAAAAGATAAATTTTCAACAAAAAATGTTTTAGATGACGTTTTAAAGAAAAAAAGATTTCAATTCTAAATAAAAAATTATTAATATTTCAACCAAAAAATATTTTAATTTTCAATCAAGAAACAATTGAATTTAATCAAAAAGAAAAATTCTCAACCAAAATAATTAATTTTCTACACATAAAGATACTTTTTCAGAAAAATATATAAAATTTCAAAAAATAGTTAAATTTTCAACTAAAAAGAATGAATTTCCAACCAAACAGATGAATTTCCAACTAAAATGAAGAATCATTAACCAAAAGAATGAATTTGAAGAAAAAAATAATTTTACGTCAAGAAGATTAATTTTAAACTAAAAATGATGAATGATCAACAAAATACATGAATCTTCAACCAAAAAGTTGCATTTTCAACTGGAACTGATTTATTTTCAACCAAAAACATGAATTTTCAACAAAATAGTTAAATTTGCAACCAAACAGATGAGTTCTTAAGTAAAATGAGAAATCATTCAACAAAAGAATGAATTTTCAACTAATCAGTTCATCTTCAAACCAAGCAGTTGAATTAAAAAAAATACAAAATGAATTAATGAGATTTTTTTATATTCAAATGGTAAATTCTCAACACAAAAGAGGAGCTCTTCACAAAAAAGTGTAATTTTCAATTACATAATTGAATTATCAACCGAAAAAATGATTTTTCAACAATTTTCTTTTAAATAGTTAATTTTTTATCTTAACAGTTACATTTTCGGTTAAAAAATCAAATAATTTTTAAATTTAAATAACTTTTAAACCAAGAAACGAATTATGAGCAAAGTAATTCAATTTTCAACCAGAGCTAAATTTAACCAACAAACACGAATTTTTAATAAAATAATTCAATCCTCAATTAGAACAGATGAATTTTTAACCAACAAGTTGCATTTTCAACCAAAAATTTATTTTATACCACAAAAGATAAATTTTTAACAAAATACATCAATTTTTAATCAAACAGTTCAATTTTCTAACAAGAGCATTAATTTTTCACCAAAAAAGTTAGATTTTTGACACAATACACGAATTTTCAACCAAATGATTGAATTTTCAACTAAAAAAGATAAATTTTTAACCAAAGATGTAATATTTGAATTTTCAGTTAACAAAATTATTTTTAACATCAACAAAAATCATCAAAAAAAGAATTAAATTTTCAACCAAAGACATGAATTTCCAACCAAATAGTTGACTTAATATCAAATTATTGAATTTTCGAGTTGAAAATATAAATTTTCTGCGAAACAGTATTCTGTTGAATTTTCAAACAAAAAGGACGACTGTGAAGCTTGTGATGAATAAATAAAATGTTTTGATAATTTATAGAGTTTGAAAAAGAGTGCAGAACTACGCAACATTTGAGGTCCGAAATTCTTGTTGCTATTACCACATTTTATTTTCTAAGCTTATAAAATCCAAGTGAAATGGGGAGGGGGTCAAAGTAAATCTCACGGTATCTTACATGCGGGGGGGATTTCATAAAAACACCTTACGTAGTTTGTAAATGACCCTTCATTTGTTTATTAATTTTTTCCTTGGATTCATGATTATTACAGCCAACATTAATATAAATATTGCTGGAAAAATCATTTTATTATTATCATTATTATTATTTTAATCATTCATTCATATTATTAATATTATTAGGTAAATTGGCTAAGTTAAATATCTAAAAAGAAACTTTTGGTTCTCAAAATACAAAGAACTTTATCATTGAACGAACCATCAAAATATGATTTAATTTGTTTAATCTATCTATGTAAATTATACAAGGAACATTGATTTTTGAACGAAACATGAAATTTAAAATCTTGAATAAACATAAAATAATTTTTCTTTTTGCAAGGGAGATGATTGATAATACTGTGAGTATAACACAAATCACACTTTTTCGAAGAGCGAGACAATATTTATTGCAACATTAAAAACAAATATAAAAAAATCCCGGCTTTTTCCTAATGCTCAAAATTTCAAGCTAATCTCGGGTTCCCCAGTCCATGGCCACCCTGAGATGCTTTTTTTCTCTAAAAATTAAAAATTTGAATTCTGGGAATGCTTTTTTGCGATCCTTAAAATTTTAAACCATCTTCAGAGTAGAGGGTAAAAGGGTGGTAATGCTTAAAAATGACAGGCATTTATTCACAACTTCACACAACTTCACATCAATATGTTTTGTTCAGGTTTTCACTAAAAAAAAAGTTGGTATAAAAATTTTTTAAATTCTGGTCCTAGTCAATACTGGAAAACAAGATGTATTACAAACGGCATTGATGTCCAGTCGCGAGGAGAATTCACCCGATGATGGAATACTACCAAGTGACATAGGTTAGAATTGTCACCTTTCAAAAATTTTATTTTCCAAAAAACCGAAAAACATTAACATTATACATCTCTAAAATTACCAATATTGATGAAAAATAAAGTATTATATATCAGTCGATTTCAGTTTTAAAAGTAGTCTCTTTAACAAATAGCTATTATGAGGTGCCTCATGAAGTCATAATCAATTACAAATCTAATTTTAATGTTTAACACATCACAGATAAATATTGACCTAATTGATTATTCTTTCAATATTTAAGGCACAAGAGTACTTGTCATTATCTAAACTTAATTAGCGATAATTAATGATCAATTCTGATGCGGTAGAACCTTATAAATGAAATTAGCATATTTTTAACAAGTTACGAGTTTTTCGATAATTGTATTATATATTACCGGACTAGCGACCAACCGTGATGATGAAAATTTCCTGACTGATTCTAAAATCGAAAGTAGCAAGGTAAAGGAGGATAATCGGAAGTTGAGTTCGACGGTTGAAGAATACGAATCGGGCAAGAAAGTCGAATCTCAGGAAAAAGAAGATAATAATCTCACGAAGGAGATTGAAAGTGGTAGATTTTTTAATTTATTGTTCCCCTTTATTCTTGCTTTTATCATCTTTATAATGAATAATATATAATTATATATGAATAATTATTACATAAAATAGAAATGTATTACCAATGATTCATCAGTAGGATATTTATTTGATTGAAAAACAGTTTCGAATTTCATAAAATGAATTTTGATTCAGTACTTTTATGGGGTGGCCAAAAAACATCATTTTAAAAATTCTCTGAATTTTTCCCTGATCTTTCCCTGACTAATTTTTCATTTTCTCTGAGCCTAATTTACCTGAAAAAAGTGCAAAAATAACCTACTGACACCGAAAACGAATTCAAAAGAATTCAATTTATACTACTTCTAAACAAGTCAAGTTAAATTGATAATAATTTAAATGAACTGTATAAAATTCTGAAAATTCTACTAATTTTAGTAAAGTTTAGGCAAATTTAGGGGAATTGAACGAAAATGAGAAAAATTCGATCAAATTCAATGAAATTCAAGGCAAATTTTAGAAATATATCAAGTAAATTGAGAAAAATTCAAAAATATGAAGAAGTTTATTAAATTAAGTAAGTTTGAAATCAGTCCAGAAAATGTTAAGAGAATTCAAAAGAATTTTACTAAATAACTAAGGACCGAATCCATTTCAAATCAGGCAGGTTCTACACTTGAAGTTGCAGAATTTTTTGGGGAGAAAATATGTTGTTTTTTAGAGAAAATTAGGCGATACGTATTTTTTCGATTTGTGAAAAAAAAATTTTTCACAGAGTTATGCGTATTTGAATTTTTGGCTTTGTTTTTCAAAAAAACCCTTTTTGAAAATGTTGAAAGTCGATTTTCTCAAAAAACCCACATTTATATTTTTTGTCAATTTTTTGTTGAATGCGTACTATTATGAGGAAAGTACCTTGTGAGTTTAATGCGGGCTAAATAACTTTTGTGGGCAGGAGCATTTTTTTCATAAAATAGAATTTTCGCATTTTTCTTGAAAACAACAACAGATACAAAAAAATGTTAACAAAATAGTCTGCTTATTTAAAAAGGTTCTACAGAAAGTTCTCTTACGCATTTATGATATCTTGTACCATTTCCGAGAAAAATGAAAAAATTCAATTTTCATAAACAAAAAATTGTCTTCATTCCTGGCTTGTGGAAATACCCGCCATTTTTGTTAAATATTAATCCAGGTATTATTTATTCATTTTTTAAACTGAGATTCAGATAAAGTTTTTATACATTGTTGAAAAATACCTGGATAAATGTGAAATATATTTAAATATATTGACTATAAAAACTTTTCAGTCAAAAAATTTCTTGTCTTGACATTAATTTTGTAACTTGAATTGTTTCAGCAAAAAATTTCAAAATTCGAATATATGAAAAATAATTTTCTAATGATAAAAATTGTTCAGCCCACGTAAAACTAACATAAAGTTTTCCTCATATGAACGTATATATATTTTTAATATTTAACAAAAATGGTGGGTATTTCCATAAGCCAGGAATGAAGACTTTTTTTGTTTATGAAAATTGAATTTTTTCATTTTTCTCGGAAATGGTACAAAATATCATAAATGCGTAAGAGAACTTTCTGTAGAACTTTTTTAAATGTGCAAACTATTTTCTTAACATTTTTTTGTATCTGTTGTTTTCAAGAAAAATGCGAAAATTCAATTTTATGAAAAAAAATTCTCCTGCCCACAAAATTCATTCAGCCCGCATTAAACTCTCAAGGTACTTTCCTGATGATAGTACAAATTCAACAAAAAATTGGCAAAAAATATAAGTGTGGATTTTTTGAGAAAATCGACTTTCAACATTTTCAGAAAAACGGCGATAAGCTCTACCAGAATCTGGAAAGAAATCGTAAATATCTCAATTTGGTCAAAAGTTATATAAGTTTAAATAAAAAATTGGGGTTTTTTTGAAAAACAAAGCCAAAAATTCAAATACGCATAACTCTGTGAAAATTTTTTTTTCACAAATCGCAAAAATACGTATCGCCTAATTTCCTCTAAAAAACAACATATTTTGTCCCCGAGAAATTCTGCAACTTCAAGTGTAGAACCTGCCTGATGGAAACCAAATAAAAATTCCTTGGAATCTTTCGAAATTCCGAAAAATATTTTAAATACTTTGAAATCTGTTGAATTCCCTCAAAACTTTGAATAGCTCTCTAAAATGCCTTAGAATCATTTTAAATACCCGTTGAGTACTTTAAATCCTTCAAAATCATTTGAAATTCCTTGCAATTGTTTAAAGCCTTTGAGAATTCCTTGGAATTTTTCTTAAACTCAAAAAAATGTTAAATTCTTTTCAATCTTCTGAAATGCCTTGAAACTTTTTAAAGCTGTTGGAAAATCTTTGGAATTATTATAAATACCCTCAAATCCTCCAAATTCTTTGAAATACCTTCAAATTTTGTAAAGCTTTCGAAAAGTCCTTGGAATTTCTTTGAATGCCAAAATTTGTTTTAAAATCCTATCAAACTTTTTAAAGCTCTTTAAAATTTCTTAGAAAATTCAAAAATATCCTAAATTCCTTAAAATCCGTTGGAGTCTTTTCAAATGATTGAAATCAAGTAAGAATTTATTGGAATTGTTTTAAAATCACTAAAATAAATCATTTCATATCTTCTGACATTCTAGCAAATTGATTTCATTTTTTTAATCGTTTAAAAATTGGCCTTTGAATCTTTTAAAATACCCTATAATATTTTTAATCCTTCGGCATCTCATTAAATTATTGAAATCAATTGAAAATTCCTTCGATTTTTTCAAAATTTCCTAAAATATTTAAAATCCCTTGAAATCTTTTGAAATACCATTATACTTTTTGTAACTCATTTAAATGCCTTAGAATCTCTCAAAATACCCTGAAATATTTCAAATTCTTGAAAATCTTTTGAAATTTCTTGAATCTTTTTAAAGCCCTTTAAAATTCCTTAAAAATTTCATAAATACCCTAAAATCTCACAAATCTTTTGAGATCCCTTCGAATTAATGAAATCAACTAAAAATTCCATGAAATCTTATCAAATCCTCTAAAAAACTTGCATCACAGCTCTTGAAAATTCCATGGAATTTAAAAAAATGTATACCCTAAAAAAGTTTCAATCCCTTCAAACGCGAAAAAAATGCGATTTTTTTGTAATTTTTTTTTTAAACATGAAGAAAGATATTGATGTGGGGCTTGTTGTGCCTAATGAATATACTCTTAAATTACATTAAAAAATTTTCTTTAGTTTATTTTATGTGCTCTATATATATTTAAATGGCACTTGCCTCAAAACCACGTTTTTACCGCTTGCTGAAAAAATCTCCGAAACTACCGAATCGATTGGTCTGAAATTTATACCACATATTCTATGCATATTCATCAACCGGTGGTAGCAAATTTTTTAATTTACATGCAATGAAAACAAAATGGCGGCAATTTAAAGAAAAAAAAGAAAAAATCTTTTTTTTTTGCTTTTTTTTGCAAAAAAATAATGGTAAATTTTGTTTTAAATATAAATCTGCTACCACCGGTTGATGTATATGTATAGAATATGTGGTATAAATTTCAGACCAATTAATTAGGTAGTTTCGGAGATTATTTCAGCAAGCATAAAATAAACTAAAGAA
This sequence comes from Andricus quercusramuli, assembly GCA_932178445.1. Taxonomy (NCBI): domain Eukaryota; kingdom Metazoa; phylum Arthropoda; class Insecta; order Hymenoptera; family Cynipidae; genus Andricus; species Andricus quercusramuli. Next base: position 708,058 of record CAKNXH010002168.1, on the reverse strand, counting down.
AATTTTTTAATGTAATCCAAGAGTATATTTATTAGGCACAACAAACCCTACATCAATATCTTTCTTCATGTTTTAAAAAAAAATTACAAAATAATCGCATTTTTTCGCGCGGACAAAGTAGAACCCTGCCTTAAAAGTTTTTAAGATACCTTAAAATCTTTAAAATCCTTTGGAATACACTAAAATGTTTAAAGTTCTTTAAAATCTTTAGTAATACCTTGAAATATTTCAAAATTTTTGAAACCCTACAAAACCCTTCGATTCTTGTGAATGAATTATTGGAAATCTTTTAAAATATAAAATCTTAAAGGTCCTATAAAATCATTCTATATCTTTCGAAATTCTGGAAAATTTTTAAAACCCCATGAAAATTCGTTTATGTCCTCTAAAATCATTACAAACCTTGGAAATTCATTGACAATGTTAATGTTAATGTTTCAATCTTTTAAAAATGCCTTGGAATCTTTGAAAATATCCTAATATACTTAAAATACTTTGAAATCTTTTAAAATCCCCTGAAACTTTTTGAAGCTCTTTAAAATTGCTTAAAACATTTAAAAAACCCTAAACTCTTTAAAACCCTTCGAAATCACTTGAAATTATTGAAGACTATTGAAAAAATTCTTCCAATCTTTTAAAATACCTGCAAATTTTTGAAAAGAATTGAAGAAAATTCAGAAATAGAATTCAATAGTCCTCAACCCATGGGTTAATTTATTGAAGGAAAAGTAACTAAAGTGACCTTTTTATTTAAAAAAAGTGACGAAAATTCTTGAAAGTCACTTAAAGCTTCTTTCAGACATTCCCTGACTTTTTCAAGTTTTTTCTCAAAATCCCTGAATTTTCCCTGACATTTCCTGACCAAACATTTCCCGGACTTTTTCCTGATTTCCAGGTTTTCCCTGACCTGCGGCCACCCTGCTTTTAGTGTATAGATATAATTACTTATAAGGTGATAATATCTTAATTTCTATGATATTGATGATAATATGATGTTATCTATAAAAGATAGTGGCTCGAATATAATTGGAGACATATGCAGAATATGTCATATGGGAAGTTTTCCACCTTTGAGTGGAAATCGTCCCTTGTGGGAATGGAGAACACAGAGCAATCGCCCAATAGAGAATCAGGTGTCCAACATCTCCAACATCTCCAACTTCGCTTATCTCGGCCCTTTGATTTCGGCTTGCAAGTGAGAAATATTTTTTATTTATTGCATTATTTAGCATATATATGATATATTTCCAATCATATTTGGTCCAAGTAAATATTTAAAAAAAATTGTGGAAACAGTTATAGATATTTGAAAAATGAAAAGTTGTTTTTCCTTGATTTTAGTGATTCTTCTTGTGAATTCACAATAATAAAATGTTAGAGAATTCAAAAATACACTACGTTATCTGAAATTTCTAGTAAATTTCTTAATATTAATAAACAAATACCAAAAAAATGTCTTTTTGCAAGAAAAATTCATTATTTCCAAAAGTTTTTGTTGTTTTTACATAAAACTTGGTATATTTAGGTTTTGAGGGTCGCTATTTTGAAATCTGTTATCAGATTCATAAAATTCAATATGGTGGATCCAATTTGACGGATCAAATTTGTGAAAGTAACTCTGATTGTAACTGTAGATTCAGTATTGTAATATAGTCAATATATAGAGTTTTTGGGGGTTGCTGATTACAAATGTGCTGTCATGACAGCAGACTTCTGAAATGCAAGATATCTGATTCCATATGGCGGAAGGGTTATCAAAAAATTAATGGATTTTTATGAAACATGGCATCTATGGGTTTTTGGGGTTACTGATAACAAATCCAAAGTCAGATTTCAAAAATTCAAAATTGTGGATCTAATATAACAGACTAATTTTGAAAAATTTGTTAGATTCCCATAAAACTTGTTACTCGGGTGTGCTTCGCTGATTACAAATATGAAGTCGGTTTTCAGAAATTCATAATAGAGGATCCAATATGGCGAATGAAACTGCTGAATTATCAAATCTGTCACTTTGAATTTTCGAAATCTGACTTCATATTCGTGATCAGAGACCCCAAAACCCCCCAGATGCCCAGTTTCATGAAAATCCATTAATTTTTTGAAAACTAGTCCGCTATATTGAATTCGCCATCTGGAATTTTCAAAATCTGACATCATATTCGTGATCAGAGACCCCAAAAACCCCCAGATGCCAAGTTTCATGAAAATCTATCGATTGTTCGAAAACTGTTCCGCCATATTGGACCCGCCATTTTGAATTTTGAAAATCGGACGAAATTTTGAATGAAAGAAACTATCAGGAGCTTCAATTTTACAATTTAAATGAATTATGGGCTCAGCTTTTCAGTGAAAACTGAAAAAATTCCTTGCGACTTCTTTTTTTGTTCATTTTTTTGTTGCTGAATTGGCACTTCTATAAGGAAAACATCTCTCAAGTTTCATGCGTACCAAACAATTTTTGTGGTCACGAGCATTTTTTTTCGTAAGAATTGATTTTTTGCTTTTTTTAAACAATAGATTAGACGGAATGCTAACGAAAAACTTCAATATTTTTTCAAATTTTTGTACAAAAAAAAAATAAAATAAAATAAGATAAAACTTCTCTCGGTCACGAAAATGATATGGTCTGCATGAAACATTCCGAATGCTGTTTTTATTTAAGAACGATGATTTGAGAAATAGTGAATAAAATAAAGAAATTGCGGGTTCCTATTAAATTTGATTTTATCTTCCCGGCTGAATTTTGAAGACATGAAAAGTTGATTTTATGGAGAAAGCCATTTTTTTTTTATTTTATCCAATGTATTTGAAAAATTCATACCTATATAAAAAAGACACTCTGTAAATTTTATGCAGTCCAAGTCATTTTTGTGGCTACGAGAATTTCTTTCAACAAAATTTAATGTTTTACATTTTTTCGCGAACGATGCAACTTATCGTAAAATAGTAAGAGTACTTCTAAAAGTGTTTGAAATGGGCAAACTTTTTTCTAGCATTTTGTCGAATTTGTTGCTGTTCGCAATCAAAATGCAAAAGTTAAATTTTGTGAAAAAATTCTCGTTGCCACAAAAAGGATTTGGCATGTATACAACTCAAAGGACATCTTACTGATATAAGTATTAATTGATTAATTTTTTATTAATTTTCATTATTTATTATTTATATTTATTATATATATATTAATTATTATTTATTATTCTATTCTTTTATTATTTATTAATTCATTATAAAAAAGGTGAGGTTAAAAAAAAACTTTTAATATTTTCAGGAGAAAGTCGCCATTTTCGTAAGTTTTTTATAATTTGTCAGTAACATTTCCGGTGAGCCTAGATACTTCATTAAAAAAACCCTAAAATTCGATATACACTGGAAATCTCATTTAAGTAACTCCCATTTAAGTCGTTCCTAGAATTTCCGCCTTCGGCGTTTTCGCGATGAGAGGAACGGCGGGGCCAAAAGAGAGGCTCTGCTCAGTCAAGCGTGACAAACAGTATGTACGTTCGGAGCGAGCGAATGTCGTATTTGATTTAAGTAATAGTCTAGTTAGATTCTCTACAAGAAGAACAACAGTATCGAGTTTCACGAATATAATATAAAATTAATCTTTTAATACTTAATTTGAAAATACTTTCATTTGATATTCATTAAGAAAATATTTTTCTTTGTTTAATTATGTAATCATATTACATACATTATTTTATATAATTGTAGAAAAATACTTTGGAAGATTTAGAATTAAGATTTCTCAAGATTTTTGGACAAATTTTAAAATTATTTTCCATTTTAAAAATAACTAAGTTTGAAAATTTTCAATTGAAAAATTGAAAATTGAAGAAAATCATATGATTTCCTTAAATTTCAAAACTGTATAATTAAAAAAAATCCAATTCCGCAAGATTACAAAATTCAAAAAATGCGAGTAGGTTTAAAAGATATTAAAAGCTTTGAAAAGATTCAAAAATAATTTAGAATAAAAAATATTCCGAAAAATTTTGATGATATTTAGAAATTTTTAGAAATTTTGAAGAGATTAAAACTATTTTAAAACTGGAAAGAATTTCCAAAAAATTTTCTACGTAATAATCGGGATAGATAGGTTTAGAGTCAACTACAAATGTAAAATATTTTTAAGTTTCTTCCAAATCTCCTGAAAGTCCTAAATATCTTTGAAATGGACTCGAATTTTTCCTAAATATGTTGCAAATTCCTGTAAAATAAAAAATATTTGAAAAGATTTTTTAGATTATTTTGCGACACATCGGAAATCTTTAAAAATCTTTGTGAATTTTCTCATGAATATTAGAAAAATTATATTTATATAAATGTATACTCAAGCTGATAATACTTATTTCCTTATTTTCCGATCTCAGAATGTAATTTTTGCTCGAATTTAAGCTTTTTAAATTTTTTTTAAATAAATAGTTATTTGGGATATTTATCTTGTATTGAAAATTGGAATATTTGTTTCAGCATTCAATTATGAGGTTTGAAATTTACTCTTCTTGTTTATAAGTCGTATATTCGGGTTCAAAATTCAACTTTTTTGTGGAAAATGTATCTGTCCGGCTTGGAATGTTGACAGATTAGCAGAAAATTTAATTATTTGGTTGAAAATTAGATTTTTCATTGAGAATTAATATTTCTTATTGAAAATCATACTACTGGGTAGAAAGTTCAAGTTCGTTGTTAAAAATGTATTTTTTAGTCATAAGAATTCAATTGACTGAAAAATTTTTCTTGGTCGAAAATTCCATTTTCTTGATGCTAATTCGTTTCTTTTCGGTTTAAAAATTTGTATCTTTCGGTAAAAAATGCATCTTTTCTTGTTGAAAATGCAACAAATTGGTTTGGAACTAATCTGTTTTGGTTTTGTTTTAAAATAAAAATCTTCTTTATTTGAAATTTCAACTATCACATTTTTGTTGAGAATTCATATTTTTCTATTGAACATTTATCTACTTGAAAGTTGAAGTTCTTTAATAAAAAAATATTATTTTGGTTGAAGATTCATAATTTTCAATGGGAATTCATCTCTTTGATTGAATACTTAACTATTTTGATAAGAATTCGCCTTTTTGGTTGGAAATTAATCTTCTTGGTTGAAAATTCAACTATTTGGTTGAAAATTCATCTATTTTTTCAAAAATTCAATATTTCTACTTGAAATTTTAGAAATTTAAAAGCGTTCCAAATTGAATTTAATATAATAGTGCCCAGAAACTTTAAATGAGAAAATTTATTTCCCAAAAGAGATGAATCTTTTAGTAATAATTTGATCCTTTTTAGTTAAAAATGCAACTTTCTGGTTGAAAGTTTATCTTACTTGAGCATTCAACTATTTGGTTAGAAAATCATTCTTTTCTGTTGAAAATTCATATATTCGGGTTCAAAATTCAACTTTTTTATAGAAAATTGATCTTTTTGGCTTGAAATGTTTACAGTTGGCAGAAAAGTCAACTATTTATTTGGAAATTAGATCGTTTGTTGATCATTTTTATGTTTTGTTTAAAATTGAACTACTCGGTTTAAAGAAGAAATTCGTTGTTGAAAATTTATCTTTTTGACCTAAGAATTAAAAATTTAGCATGCAAAATTTTTCTTGACTGAGAATTCAATTTTTTTGTTGCGAATTTATCTTTTTGGTTTGAAAATTTATTTCTTTTGGTAGGAAATCCATTTTTTTGTTGTTGAAAATGCAACAGTTTGGTTTGAAACTAATCTGTTTTGGTTGATAGTTTAACTATTTTGTTGAAAAGCCGTCTTTTTGTTAGAATTCAGCAGTTTTTGTTTCAAAATAAGAATTTTCTTTCGTACAAATTCCAAATATTACATTTTTGGTTGAAAATTCATCTTTTTTTATTGAAAATTCATCCACTTGGTTGAAAGTTGGAGTAATTTATTGAAAATTTATTATTTTTGTTGAAGATTCATAATTGTCATTGGAAAATCATCTCTTTGGTTGAATACTTAACTATTTAGTTGAAAATTCGTTTAAAAATTCATCTATTTTTTTTTTATTTCAATATTTTTCTATTTAACATTTTTACTTGGAATTTCAGAAATTTGAAAGAATTTCAAATTTTATATAACATAATAGTATCCAGTAACTTTAATATCGAAAATTTATCCCCCAATTTTTGGCCAGAGATATAATTTCACCTGTTTTTACTTTTTAGAGCATTTAAACAAAAAATGTTGGTTTTTTTCTTCTAAGTGAAGGGATGGGGGCATAAAAATATGTGTAGTTTGAAATTTGAAACAATTTAGGCCCTGAAATTGACTGTGAATTTTGAGGGTGATTGTATGATGAAGGAAATAAGATTTGGTGTAGTTTATGTTGTGAATGTTAAATGCATTATTTGCGGATGTAATAAATAAAGCAATTGAAGAGACATTCTTCTCATTGCACTTGCGCTAAACGTCAATCAAGTTAACTTTCCTATCACGAGACAATCACTGTTCACCATCATTAAAGTTCCGCGCTGCACGTCACGTCGAAGTTCAAGGAAGTCACGGTCTCTTGAGGAAGAGTCCGTAGGGATCCGAAGAGTCCCACGCAAGAACTGTTCCGTTGCTCTTCCTCGCAAATCGATCTAGCAAACCTAGCAATCGATGTCAACTAAGTATTAGTTTTCTTTTACAATTAGCAAATTTCAGCAAAAAAACTCTTCTGTTTTCTAGGCGAACAAAAATCTGTTGACATCTTCAAAAAGTACAAAATGTGCAATTTGGTTTTCAATTTGTTTTTGTAAATTCTCTATCTGGGTACTCATCTACTTTTTAATATTCAACTATTAAATTCTACTTCAGAAAGTATGGGAGACTTCAAATTTAAAATTCTCTCATTTTAGAACATGTAATAGTTATTGTGCATACTAACAATTTATTTTATACGTCACTATTCCGTACTTATAATAAAATAATTCCAAAAAATGCAATGTGTAGATTTTCAAAGATTTCGAAAATGAAGAAATTTAAAAAAAATTTTCGAAAGGTTTCAAAATAATAATACAAATTTCTGAAAATACCTAGGAAAATTGAAACGATGTGTGTATTTTTTGAAAATAAATTTTAAGAGAAAATTGATAAAGATTTCAAAACCATTTTTATTATTTCCTAAATATTTGAAAAAGGATGTAGACGATTTTAAAGCAAAATTTTTCATGTAGCAAGATTGGAAAGTTTTATAAAAAATTCGAGTCAGCTTAAGAGACATTTAGCAGTTTCATAAAGATTCAAAATTAATTCAAACGTTGAAAGCATTTCAAACAAATTTTTCAACTATACATTTTTGAATAGTGGGAAATAAAGATTTTGAAGCTTCTTAAAGATTTTAACAGATTTCACGATAAAAAAAAAATTCTCTTCTATTTGAAGTGACTATTTAAAAAGACTTTAAAACATTTCAAACGATTTTCAAAATTGTCAAAACAGAATGTGGAAGATTTGAAGGCAATTTTCTTTATTTTTCAGAATTTTAGGTAAATTTTTGAAAAAATTCAAACAATTTCACAACATATTTAGAAGGTTTGAATGTTTTGGAAATGATTGAAAAATAATTTGAAATTTGAAAAGGTTTACAAAAATTCGAAACGAAATGTAAATTTTTGAAGATTTCGAAAAAAATTCCGAAGCCTTTTAAGAAGGTTAAACGGATTTAAGAAAATAAAAGAACTTTACTTCAGATTCCTGGGATATTTCATTCTGGAAAATTTAAAAGAAGATTTAAAAAGGTATAAAAACATTTCAAAATATTGCTACAAATTTTGAATAAAATTTGGAAGATTTGAGGGCAAATTTTTTTATTTTCAAAGATTATCCGGAATTTTAGGAATAATTCGAGTCAGTTGGGAATATATTTATTTTTTTAAATTCTAAAAGTACTGCGTATTTTTTAAACTGACGCAAATTTTTCCTACAATTTTGCAAAATCCTGTAGAAGAAAAATTATACTTTTTCGACATATCCATAATCTTAAAAATAAATGAACAGATAATCATAAAAAAGAAATTTAAAAAAAAAATCAATTTCACGAAAATATTTGTAACGATTATTAAACATTACAAAAGACGTTCAAAATTGTAAAAAATGAGCCTGGAAGATTTTAAAACATTTTCAGAAATAATTTGTGTCAGTTAAAAAGATATTTACGAATTCTTGGAATTTTGAAGAGATCAAAGATATTTTAAAACTTTGGAAGATTTCTGATCATTTATAAAATATTCTTAATTTTTTTCGGACATCAAATAGGCTCTTTTGAGTTACTCACATTTTTCCTAAAATTTTGACAAATTCCCCTTGAAATCTTTTTCAATGCCCCAAGATCTTATAAATCATATGAAATCCGTCGAAATCTTTAGAAATTCGAGGAAATTCTTTCAGACCACATATGAACTGAAAGATTTGAAATTCTCTTTAAATCTATTAAAATCCGTTAAAAATGTCTCTTAGAATTCTCTGAATTCCCGTGAAATCATTGAAAATGCTCGAAAATCTTTTACATCCTATGAAATTCTTAAAAATTTTCATGAAGTTTAGAAAATTGTTCGCAAATGCATTTTTTTAAATCTCTTGAAATCCTTAAAAAAATTTTCGAAATAATATTCAATCCTTCAATAATTCTTCTAAAATTTCTTGGACTGCTTTGAGCGTTCCTTAACATAATTGAAAGCCTCGAAAATTCTATGAATTTCCTTGGAAGCTATTAAAACCTTCAAATCCTTTGGAAACTGTTGAAACCCTTCTGAGTTTTTAGAAATGTTTGAAATATTTCGATCTCTTTCAAAAAAATTGAATAGAAAGGCTTTTAGGGCCGGTCTGCAAGACTTTTACCGGGTCAGTTGATGAAGCTCAGTACGCTTCTGAAAGCTAATTTTTACATCTAAGTAATAATACGTTTATTTTTTCAAGCTGAAGATATTCGAAGGAAAAAACCTACAGTTTTTTCATACAAGAAAAAAAACCCCGGAGTTCTCAAAAAGTCTGATAAAATTGTTTGATAAATTGATGATTCAAAAATCATTTCATTTATTTAATTGATAAAAAAATTAAAAATCATTGCAGATGTCGCGGTACAGTTGGTTTGGTACACGTAGAATGTCTTGAGCGATGGTTGACAGAATCAGGGCACTCCAGGTGTGAATTATGCGGCCACCACTTTGCAACAAGAAGGGTCCCTCGTCACAGTATTTGCCGAAGTATTGTCATTTGGTTCAAGACAGTATTCGCCACACGTCAGGTAAATAGTAAGAATGGTATGCTGTGCACTAAGGCAGCGAACTAGTCTTTTTATGGCCGAGCGTGAGTTTTTGCCACGCGAGACCATAAAAAGACTTCGCTGCCTCAGTCCACACGATATTTTATGCAATATAACAGTATGGTTTTTAAGTTCTCTCATAATCTTATATCTCAGTTTTGGGGTTATTTTAAAGGGACAAGTACCGCGCAGAAGAGTGCGCGTGGGCCCAAGTAACGAACGCGCATGCGCGCGCATTTCCCGCGTACGGTAAAGTGCATTTTAGCGGCCTAGATCGATAAAGTATTCCACCACCAATAATGTTCTACTTTACTGCTTCAAACCATGCCGAGAAAGCGAGGAAAACATATTCGTGTTACATAAAAAAATTAATTTGTGAACCTTAAGTCTGTGGTAAACTTGCCAAAATTTAAAATGATAGAAGCGTTCCCAGACTGTACACTAGTGTACAGTCTCTCTAACTTCAAGGGAAAGAGCTCTTCCCCTTATTCGCCCCTTTTCCACGTTTTTTAAGGAATTCATCTTTTTTCTCTGTTTTCAAAAAAATGTTTCTTATTCCTCTTTTTTTCTCTGAAATGCGAAATCTTTTTAGTTGAAAAGTTTACTATTTTATTTTTGTTACAGAATTCATCTCCTTTGGTGAAGAATTCGACTATTTTCTTAAAAAATTTGTCTATTTTTTGAAAATTTAACTACGTCGTCAGGAATTTAATTATTTTGTTGAAAGTTCAATTATTCTTGGAGAATTTGACTATTTCGTTAAAACGTCATCATTTCTCGTCGAAAAATTGAACTAGTATAGACAACATTCGTTTTTTTAAATAGAAAATTTGTCCCTTTGTATTGAAAATTCATGTTATTTGATAGACAAGTCATCTTTGTTGGTTAAAAATAAACTTTTTTGGTAAAAATTCAACTTTTTTGTTCAAAATTCAAATTTTCATTCCAAAAATTCAACTGTCGTGTAAAAAATTTTTGGAGAGAAAATTCGACCTTCTGGATTGAACTTACTATTGCATTGTAGAAAAGTCATCTATCTTGGTTAAAAATGAACTTTTTTGTTGAAAATTAGACTTTTTGGTTGAACAGTCTCCTATCATATTTTTGGTTCAGAATTTATTTATTTCTGTTAACAATTCTAATATTTGGGTAAAAATCTAAAAATTGTGTTGAAAATTCAACTATTTTGTTAAAAAGTCATCTTCTTTGGCCGGAACTTAAACTGTTTGTTGAACATATGCCGTTTTAGGTAAAAAATTCGACCTTTTGGATTGAAAATTACTCTTTCTTTAATAGAAAATTCATCTTTCTTGATTGAAAATTCATCTGACTTAGTTGAAAATTCATCTTTCTTGTTTGAAAATAAACTGTTTTCTTGAAAATTCGTCATTTTTGATGAAAAATTCGTCTTTTTGGATGAAAACCTCACCTTGGTTGGGAGAAAAGTCATTTTCCGGGTTGAAGATAAACCATTTTGTTGAAAATTCAACATACCAGTTAAAAAGTCTAAGGTTAAATTTTTTGTTCAGCATTTACTTCTTTCGGTCAGTAAATCTACTATCAGGTTGAAAATAGGATAATTGTGCTGAACATTTATTTATTTTGTTAAAATGTCATCTTCTTTGGTTGAAAATTAAACTGTTTTGCTGAATATTCGCCTTTTTTGGTAGAAAATTCGTTCTTTTGGATTGAAAATTTACATTTTTATAGCTTTCTTGATTGAAAATTCATCTTTCTTCATTGAAAACTACCTCTTTTTTTAATTTAACAGCCTTCTGAAAAATTGTCTTTGTAGATTAAAAATGCAAATTATTTGGTTGAAAATTAACCATTTTGTTGAAATTTCGTTCCTTTTGCTTGAAATTTAAACTATTTGGTTGGAAATTTATCATTCTTGGTTGAAAATTAACTTTTGTCTTGCAATTTAGAAAACTCAACTCTTCTGTTTAAGAAGCGATCTTTTTGACAAAAAATCGTTTTTGGTGGAAAATTCAACTGTGTTAGAAATTCGTCGTTTTTGGTTGAGTTAAGCTGTTTTTTATTCACAATTAACATCTTTCTATATTAAAATATCAACGGTTATATTTTTTGTTGAGATATATGGGTAATTGCCAAATTGTAGGCATATTTAGCACCTACAGTGGCAATCATATTATTACTAGGAATTAAATATTTCATAACGGAAATTGATCTTATCACATGTAAAAATTTTAAATCCAAAAGGGGCAGTTATGAAAATAAGAAATAATAATGATTCTATGCGCACGCGCATATAATTAGTCGTACGCTGTTCTATTGTACCGTACGGTAATGATGCGAGAAAAATGTTAGAGTTCAACCTTTTTTAATGTTTATAAAAAATAACAGATTTTAATTATAAAAAGTCATCTACTTATGAAAGAAAACACCGCCAAGCAAGTAACGGAATGGTTCTTATAATTTTTTCACCCCGAAAATGGTTTTTAACGCACGTACGGGAATGACGTTTTTGTTGTCAAGATGCACTTTCCAGTTTTAATATCGGATTCACAAAAAATAGAGTTAATATTGTAAGCTCAATTTTATAAAATCTTGTATTAAACAATACGCCTAATATTTCTGTATTTATTACTGAAATGTAACTAAAATATTTTACTAGAAAAAAAGAAGTACGTTAATGACGTCTGAAATGGCAAAAATTGAGGTACAGACTTCAAGGCTTTTACATTATTATTTATTTGAATTAAAAATGTATCTACATTAAATTTATGTTCATGTGAAGTTTACAAACTTGATACGTTAAGCTTTTTTCAGGTTACTTTCTAAAAAAAAGGAGATAATCAGTTTATCCTTGTGCAAAGTGAGGTTGGGACGCCGTACGGCAATGACGTTTCGGGTCTTCGTATATCAAATTGAAGTAAATAGGAACAGAAATGAAAAAAAAACTGACTATTTTGTAGAGGATGATAATAAGCGTTCATTAAATTAAAAAAAAAACAGCACGAGTTTCTAAGTTATTGTTATATTACTGGGACTTCAAGTTTGCCTTCAATTTGACAATTACCCATATAATAATAATTTTTTTCGAATGAAGATTCATCTTTTTGGTTGAGAATTTAATTATTTTGTTTGCAAATTTTTGTTTCAATTTGTTAAAAAAAATTTTTTCATCGAAACTTCAGCTTTCTTGGTTGAAAATGTCACTTAAAAAAAATTAATCTGTTTTGGTTGCAGATTTAACTATTTTGTTGAAAATTCAACTCGTTTCTTAAAAAGTCTTCTGCTGCGGTGGTAAAAAATTCAATTTATTTTGGGTAGAAAATTCCTCCTATTGGACTAAATAATAATCTGTTTTGGTATGAAATTTATATTTCTTGGTTCGAAATTAACTGCTTTGTTGAAAATACAACTTCTTAAAAAAAATCGTCTTTTTGGTTTCAAGATTTAACTATGTATTTGGTTAAAAATGTCAATATTTCGTTGAAAATTCTTCCCTTTTGCATGAAAGTTCAACTACTTGGTTAAAAATTTATCACTGTTGGTTGAAAATGAACTTTTTAGTTACAATGGTGAAAACTCAACTCTTTTATTTAAAATTTGTCTCCTTTATTAAGAAGTCTTTTTTGCTTGAAAATTCGACATTTTTGGTTGAATTCGCCCATTTTTGATTCAATATTATAATCTTCTTTGTTGAAATATTAGCTATTGATTTCATACTTGGATATATCATTCTATTTTTCAAATAAAGAAATACGTATTTCACATTAAGACCAAAAGTTTTTTTTATTTGTTACAATCATTTGAAGATTATCTGCGTTTTTTTTTTAATTTTTGAAAGTAGATTTTCTCAAAAATCCCAATTGCATTTTTTTTTTTAAGAAAAAGGTGTAAGTATGTAACATATGTCTCGTGAATTTCGTTCTTGGTAAACCACTACTTCGCACTGAAAAAAATATTTTTGAAAAATCAAATTTTCAAGTTTTTTTTTGTGAACAACGAAAGCTACACAAAATTTTCAGTTACATTTGACATGTTTACACACCTAGAAAAGTTCTACAAAATATATCTCTTTCTATTCTGTAATATTTTGCATCGCTTACAAGAAAAAAGAAAAAATTTTATTTGAAGAAAAAATCTTTTCCTGGACTCAAAAGTGTTTAACCCCCATGAAATTTATAGAGTGCCTTTTTTCATTCAAGAAGAAACTGTAAATATAATATAATGAAAAATGAAGAATGTGGGGCTTTTCAGAAAACCTTGATTTTCTTCATCGACTTTTGTAATGACCTTTTTATGTTTTTCAATATTTTCTAAAAGTTTATATTGTTATAAATTATTTTTTTTTCTTTGAAAATGTATCTTTTTTGGTATAAATTTCAATTTTTCGGTCAAAAATGAAACTGTTCGACTAAAAATTAATCTCTTGTGTTTGAGGATTTAACTGTTTTGTTAAAAATGTATCTTTTTGTCTTAAAATTTTAATTATGTCAGTACAAAATTCAACTATGTGACTGAAAATGAACTTTTTTGTTGAAAATCGATTTCTTACATTTGATGATTAATTTTTCATCTGAAAATATAACTGTTTGTTTGAAAATTATTTCTCTATTAGTTCAACATTTTTTTTTCAATCATCCTGTTTCCCCTGATTTGATTTCAGGCTGCGAAGTCTTGAGTTCCATAACATGCATCCCACTTAAGTCCTACAATAATCGCAGAACTAGTTTTAAAAAAAATTGTCTCGAGAGTTATGTATATAAACTTTGAAAATTCGATTTTTTTAAAGTACAGTTTTAAATTTTGTCTTCACTAGATGTTGCTGGACGTTCTTTACCTCGCTGCAACGACACCATTGGCTTTATTTTCCATCTACATTTGTGCACTTGCCGTAAAATTGATGTTACAAAGCGGTATTTATGAATTACCTTGGATGATAATAGCTATATTACCGACCTGTTCCTTAACTCTGGTAGCCTATTGGGGATGGCTCATAACCCTTGGAAGGTACATCACCAGGTATTAAATAAATAAAAGCCTAAGGCAAAATTAAAAATAATAGTCGAATCCTGACAAATATCCGCGTTTATAAACATATTTCCAAATAAATTTTAATCTTGATTCACACATTTTTCTGAACAGGAAGTTTTTACAGCAATATTAGTGTGGCTAATAAAAATTTGAATTAGAAAATTTTTCAGAAGCTACACCTAAAATTTCTGCTTCTTGATGAAAAAGTATTGCCGTATATTTTCATTTTATTTTAAAACAATTTTTAAAAGGTTTCACCAGGCCGTTTTAGGTCAGATAATTACTTCTTATAGTTTTTGATTTTTTTAAATAACGAAAAAGGCTAAAAAATTGTTTACTCCTAGAAAGTATTGCTTATTTATATGTATTGCTCTAAATATCATGAAACAAAAAAAAAATTATAAATATAATCGGGCTTATGATACGAAAATCTGTAATTTCATTACATTTGATGGCTTGGAATGGACCCTAAACATTTTTTTCCTGGAACAATATACACCGCGGATTTTTTCTGCAATATAAAGAAAATATTCTATATAATAAATACATTTATGATGACCAATCCCATTTCAAATAAGGCAAAATTTGAAGAAAAGTCTAGGTCATGGTGTTTAATAAAGAAAAAATTTTTTTTTTGATTTATTACTATCATTCAAAGATTACCTGCGAATTCTCAGAAATTAACAGAAAATTTCTTCAAAATGCAGTATTTTCCGAACGAGCGTAGGTATTCGGGATTTTCTTCTTTTTTATTCGAAGTGGGAAATCTTTCTCTTTCAACTAATCTTACAAATATTTCAAAAAATAGAATGGCGGCCGTTTTGCTAAAATTCTTAAAGATAGATTTTCTCAAAAACAGCACTTTTCAAAATCATGCTTTCACATTGAAAAAAATTATTTTTCAAAAATCGAATTTTGGAATTTATCTCGGAAAGAACGAAAGGTAAAAAAATGTTCAGATAAAAGTTTACACACTTACAAACATTGTACAATAAATATTTCTTGCTTTTTTGTGCTATTTTTCATCATTTACGAGAAACAATATGAAATTAAAAGTTGAGAAAAAATTAATTTTCCTGAACTTAAAAATGGTTGAGCCCGCAAAGAAATTATAGGTGTCGTTTTTCAGAAAATCCACTTACAAGAATTTCAGCAAAACAACCGCCATTTTGTCATTTAAAATTTTTTTAATGTATTTGGGATCATTTGAAAGGGAAAGACTTCCCACGTAAAATAAAAAAAAAATCCCGAACACCTACTCTCGTTCGGAAAATACTGAATTTCGAACAACTTTCTGTCAATTTTTAAGAATTCGCACATAATCTTTGAATTATTGTTACAAATTCCCCAAAAAATTGATTAAACTGTGAAAAATGTGCTTTTTCATTTTGACCATAGAATGATATATCCAAATACCAAATCATTTTTGAATAGAATTGGCCAAATATTTATACCGTTCAAAAGAAAAAAATCTCGAATTCTAAAATTCATAAAAATATACATTTTTATATTTTTAAGGTTTCTATAATGAATAACACTTTTAAATTTATTTCGTGTGTAAAATTAAATAAAATTTTCTACTATGCATTAATAATGTATCTAACATTCTTTTGAAATCCAAAGATTTTAAAAGAATACTATTGAATTTATAGGAATTCCAGGTGAATTCAAACGAGTTCGGGATAATTTCACAATAATTCAGTGTGAATTCGAAAGAATTAGAGTAAAAATAAAAAAATCCAAGTGAATGGGAAAAATACAAAAACTCTAATGATTTTAATAAATGTGAGTGAATTTAGAAGAATTTAAGGGGATTCAGGAGAATTGGATGAAATTCATAAGAATTTAAGGGGAGATTAATAAACATTTTAGGGCGAAGTAAAAAAACTTTGGAAAATCGACTGAATTGATGAGAATTGAGTGAATTTAGAAAATATGTAGATGAATTTCAAATAATTCGAAATAATTGAAAATAATTCAGGATAAATTAATAAGAATGCAGTGTGAATCCCAAATTAATTCAAATGAATTACAAAAATTTTTTAATATTGAATTGATTTTACTCAAACTGTAATAAAATTAGAAAAACGCAGGGGAATTTGATACAGAATAAATTCATAATAATTCAGATTGAGTTTAAAACAATTCAAGTAAAATTCAAATGAATTGGCAAGAATCCGAAAATTTCTATTGGTTCCATTTCAGTGGATTCAAAAGAATTCAAAAGTGACGTTTTCATTTCAAAAAGGGATGATAGTCACTTTATGTTTGAAGAAGTGACAAAATAAGTGATAAAAGCTTAGATTCCTTTTAAATAAGTTACAGCTGAAAATATATTTTAGAGTAGTACTATAGAAATCTTTTAACTATACAAATGTGTATTTCTTGTATATTTTCGAAATTCTAGATTTTTCGGTCACTTGGTACAAATATGTTTTAAATTTATTCATTCTGGAGAATATTTTCTTTAGACTTTAGAATAATCTGAAATATCCGAAAATCCTAGTCTTATTGAAAATTTAGTGACAGAGTCCAAAATGTTCATAATTTTCAAAAATAAGTATCTGAACTTACATACATCATTAATTACACCAACTTCTTTTGAATTTCAATAACACTATATCTTGAATTTTAAAATCTGTATCTAGAAATACTATTCTTCTCAAAAATTCAATGACGG
>CAKNXH010002168.1:639810-677455 GCA_932178445.1 Andricus quercusramuli | reverse complement strand
CTCGAATTGCCTCAATAAATTATGTTTCTCCAGGTTTTCCTTTTTGTATTCTCAAATTACTGATCAATGATTATTTATGTAAAAAAAAACTTTCAAAAAGCGTCAATAAACCGCAATATTAAGTATAAAATTCACGCATTTGTCACTCATGAGGTTTTCTTTGGGGACCCGTAAGAGTGGCTTAAAATTATTCAACCGCAAAATTTATGATTGATTCTTATTCTCTGACAAATTCTGAACAATATACTAAAACACAGAATTATTTGTAACATATTATCAGGTTTAAATATTAGATTTACAAAAAGCTGACTTTTTCCCATGCTAAATCAATGGAAAATTTGATGGTCTTTGCGCGACCCCTAAATATTAACCGATTTTGCTCTAATTTGGAGATTTTTTTTTGGGCATCCGAACGAAACTGAGGGGTGAGAGTGAAGAAATTCGAAAAAAAATCCATCAAGTATAAATAATATATATATATATATATATATGTATATACATATATATATTTATTTTAATTACGTTTTTTTATGATGAGGTTTTCAATATAACGACACAAGGTTTCCTCTGAATATTCTTATTGAAGGGGATTAATCCTAGATTTAATTTTCAAAATTTCAAATTTAGTGATACAGCAATAATTGCAAGATTTTCAGATATAGCCGTACACCAATTTTTTAGATAGGGTCATGTAAATGCATCAATTAATAAATTGAATTACACTGTATTTTAGGAATAATATGGTTTTAAGGTTCCACTAAATACATGAAAAATCAGTAGAATAAATGAAATCTCTTATTTCTCAGTACGCCAAATACCACTCATGTAAGCGATCCCAATATTTGGAAGCTCCACTCTGCAGGAAGAAATATTTTGCAAATAGGGCATCTGTCTAAACCAACATCAAGCAGTCTGAAATGTACGAAGAACGAATGAATTTCTGGTCATCACGAATACCTAATTCAATCTAAAATTCAAAGTAATGCGCAATTCTCAATTTAAAAAACCCATTTTTTTCAGTTTTACGTCCCATTGCGATCTGTTGAGACTGTTTTAGTTGAGCTTTTTTTTTATAAAGTTCAAGATATTGTAAATAAAATATTTATAGGAGCATAACATTATGTACATACTGCAGAAAATCACATTGAAATAATTAAAACTGAGATAAAATTATTTGAGAAAAAAATTCGATATTGGAAAAATACTAATTCCTAAGTGAAAACATTTGAATTTATTTAGAGCTGCATACGAATTTACAGAAGACAGTATCGTGGAAGTTATTAATAGGCTACGTCACCTTCACCAACAAAACGTATTTACAATTTATTGCTTCAAAACGAAGAAGTTAGAATTATTTGCATACTAAATCTACTTTATCTTACTTTATCCATTGAAAATAATCTCTTTAATGTATGTGCACACAAAAATACCTCCAACACCACAAATCCGATAACACCACCAAACTCGATAAAACACAACAGCATGCACCTGACACATGTGGTTGAGCCGTTCACTTCACGTCCGCTATTTAAAAAAAGTAGTGAATATTTTTCCTAAATGGCTTTAGTCAAAAAAAAAACTACTAATTTACAAATCAAATGAGTAAAAATTTAACTAGTCCCGTGGAAAAAAAATTTAACTGAAACCTAGACAGGGAAAAAGTTGTATTTGCCAGAAATCTCTTATCATATACTAGGATCATACGTCGTTAAAAAAAATAATTTTTTTGCTTTCCAAATTTTTAAATATTCAATAAGTTACTTTTTACGGGAATTTATTTATAGATACTTTATCTTGGGAACGAATGAAGATAGAAAGCCGTTTAACGGCTCCAAATGTACAGTTTTGTGATGCAAGTACAGGTACCCCAAAAATCTTTGCAATGCTTTGTCATTCATTAAAATTCCTTGGAATCTTTTAAAATATCATAAAATCTCTGGAATTCTATAAAATTCATTTTTAAATACCTTGTAAATAATGAAAATCCTTCTCCTAAAACTCAAGTCCTGGACATACTTTGAAATCTCCCAATTCTTGCAAATAAATTCTTTGGAATTTCATTATAATATTATAAAATCCCTTCAAAACGCATGAAGTTACACGAAATCTGATGATATTACTTGAAATCTTAAAATATTTAAATTCTTACGAAATATTCTGAGATCCGTGAGAGACTTTAGAATTCCTAAAAATTACTGTTTTTTTAAACAATATAAAAATTAATAAAAAAACACATAACAGTTTGAAACCTTAGAAAACTATCTATATGAAATAACTGCTTACAGTTTAAAATCACCTCAAACTATCAAATTAGAATTTCTAAAATAGGTAAGAATTCACGTACGTATTGATAAACGAAGCTGGTAAATTTCTCAAAATCTTGAAATTATTTATTTTTGAAATGGAAAATGCCTATAGCAAAGGTGAAAACTTCAATTCGATAGGAAATACTTGCATGAAATTTGCCCTTCTATGTACACAAAAAAAAATCCTTTATTCTTCAATAATTGTTCAAAAACATTAAACTTATTTCATACAGGAGATTGTAAAGAAACCTATTAATATTTAAACTATATTTTATGTTGATGAATATTATTCAGTTTGCATGTTAACATCTCAATCAGCTGGCAATTTGCACGCCGTTCTTCATAGTTTACGATGCTATTAGTTTGAAGCAAAATTGTAAAATATTGCCAATTACTAGTCCATCCGTGCTTCTGAAATTTATAGTCGATGGATCCTGGCCCTCGACAATAGTTATAAAATCGGCATAACAAGCACCAGTGCCCATCAGTTTTCTACACGCAAGCCTATAAATTTTGCCGTTCACAAACCCTATTCTTCTTCTGAACTGTATGTTTCCTTTTTAACCATCAAGGTCTAGATCCAAGGTCTATGTCGCATGCCATACTTTTATGTGATGATTTTAAATGCCCCGCATTCCTTATCTTCATTGTAGCGTTTAAGCGTTTGAATAACGCCGTATATTTTATATGTGCAATTTTCAAATAGATTGAACTTCATAAAGTAAGAAAAAAAAGAGGAAAATGTTTGGCTCAAAGAAAAAAAAACAATTTTGTCGCTATACCAGCAACAATATTCATGTTGTTTCAAAACAAACCATAAATTTGATTCTCTAAAAAAACTTTTCTTAAACTAAAACAAAACTTTTCTAAGTCAACAATAACTGCGATTCTGTTGGTCCAGTAAAAATTGCCTTGGGTTAACAAAGGGTTTGTTAAAAAAAATCTTTTTGTATTCATGGCAACTAAGTCGTATAGTTGTCTGAACTGAAAATGATCTCAGTGCTCAGTTTAATTAATCTGCATAAACTGCAAGTAAACGAGAAGACCAAACATTAATACGATCTTCATATAAAGAGTTAATAATATTCAAACTCGTTTTTGAGTTATCACTGATTTTCAAAATATTGTATTCTGAAGCGTGAGGTTTCCAAATACGATCTGCGGTATCCTGTGAGAAAAAGATATTCATTTTTTGTTTATTTAAAATCATTGGCTGGAAAAAATATCCAGTTATTGTAATATTTCAATTTGTCAGGAATAAATATAAATTAAGAGTAATTTGAAAATAATTATAAAGCCTACACTTTCATTATTATCGAAAAAATCCTACACGTTCGTAGCAAAGGATGTCCACAAATCCACCATTATATCATTCATCTTCAAATTATTTTTTTCCTGGTCAAATTATATTTCTCGTATAGAGAATTTGCTCTAGGCCACAGATACAAACTTTCATCCCCATGAGCCACTCCTGGAATTTTATTTGTACCAAAATCACCAGATGATTTTCCAACCAGTTTTGGTATTGTTTTACTTAAATATACTCTAAATATCTCCTAAGTTCCTTACAAATTTTGTATCACTCATCATCTGACTGTCAAAATAAAACTTTTTTTACATCAGTTACAACTTGTGAAATATTATTGACCAATGGGAAAGCTTCAAAAATATCAGTCAAAAATGTATCCAAGTTATTTGTTATTTTACTGTACAGCTCTTCATATGTTTAAAAATCTATAGTAACAGATATACATTCTTCAATTATTTTGTATGCAGTGTCTGGCAATATAAATAGTTTTAATTTAAAAAGAAATTTTTAAATGAGAAACATAAGCGATTAAGCATAAATTATAAAATTATAAATGTTCATACTTCCTATAAACAAAATTCCTTCATCTTTTACCATCCCCTGTATCCAGGGATAGTATTTTCGTTTGTTTTCATTCATTAATTCAATATGTGTATCTGTAATAAAAGCACAATCGATTTCGGTTTATTAATGAGAGACCAAGTGGACATAAGAAATTTTCTGGTATCACTGAAAACAGAAGTTGAGTTGCTGAGGCGTTTGGCTTCTACATTTCTCAAATAATTGATCAACATTCGTGAATCATGTAAAGGACAACCGAATAATTCGCTTCAGCCCACGCATATTTGGAATATTGTTTACTTCCTTGGAAAATCCTTGGACTAATTGCATTTCTACTTTCCATAATGTATTGATGAAAAAGACCATGCAAAAAAATGTAAAGAAAATGTTTTAAGAATAGTACATTGTGTTACAAGTGCGTGAAGTTGAACTTCACACGAGTGGAATGTCTTCGAGCACATGTCACACACGATATTTTTTGCAAAAAATGCAATGAAAGAAACGATATGGAGGTCGGTGGCGGGGGGTCCAGGGCGCAGCCCTGGTGGGGGTGCAGGGGGCGAAGCCCCTGCTGGGGGGGGGGGCGAAGCCCCCTGACTAAAAGAAAACCACCAAATATTGAGCCACAATGTCATTACATTAAACTTAAACTTTAAAAAAACAAAAAAACATTGAGTAACGTGTTCACAGTGTTGAGGGTGCACCTATATTCATATCGACTGGTCGGATGTTTGACAGCTTTTTATGAGCGTCATGAAAACAAATGTGATCAGTTGAGTTGCCCGGGCAACGCCGCGTAATTGTTTCACATGCCGTGTGAATATTAATTCTCTAACTAAAGATAAGCGCTCGTAAATGATTCAGTGCGGGAATGTTACATTCCCGCACGCTACTCTCACAGTAGAGGAATATGCAATTTTCCGTACGCTTTATGGACACGGAATATGGCCATTTTCATGCATGTGTTGCAAAAATTAATTTTTTTTATAATACATGCAGTGCTAATGAAAACTTTTGACATTGCTGTTTAAGTGGACTTTACCAATGCCAGATGTGAGAAAATAACCGATACTCGTAGTTCACGTAATGTTTTCATTACTACTACAAGCTTTCTCATTGAAAATCATCATATTTGTTTTAAAATGTGTGCACAATTACCATTACTGCTATCATGAGGAGCGTGAAAGTCGACAGAATTGGCCCCTAAACTTAAACCAGAAAGTGTAACTTTTTTTTTATAGTCTCCAAAATTTATAATATTTTTCTGCACCAATCGAAGTGCTACTTGATCTTTGAAGCCGAAATTTCCTTTAGTTTCAGAATCTTCCATTGAGAGGAATCCAAATATACCTAATTCATATTTCATTGTTACCAGAACAACATCTTTGTCAAGCAAATAATCTGGACTTAAAATTGTAGAATTACTGCTCAAAGCAACGTTAGCACCTCCGTGAATATAAACCATTACGGGAAGCAATTTTAGTTGCTCACTCTCTGTAATCTGTCAGAAAAGTCGTTATTCAACTAAAAATTGTATTTGTTTTCTTATGCACATAACTGTAGAGCATATATCTTACCTGTGTAAACGTTCAGAAAAGGACAATCTTCGTTGCCTTCATTTTTGTACTGTCTGAAAGTATGTTACATATACACACTACCGTCTTTAATAGCCATAACAGTTTCATTAGTAGGCTTTTAAGGCACAGGATTTTCAAATCTAGTATAAAAATAGAGAAAATTATTAGTAGTAGTGTAGTATAAGACTAGTTTGTAGATCAAAACCGTCATTCCATCGACAAAAAACTATTTCACTATGCTAGTCGACAACATAACTAAGAAGAAGCTAAGAGGAAGCGAGGTACTCATTAATAAGCACCATTCAATATTATAAATACAATAAAGTCGAAAAATTCGATATCGAATAAACATATAGTTTTAATGTGTAAATATTCCAAATTAAACGTTGCAAATGCATTGCCTTCCAATATAATATTTCCCTAGGGTTGTAGTGCACATATGATAATGCTAATAGGGTAATCATTTATAGACCTAAAATTTTAGTAGCCATAAACGTTTCTTTTAACGTTTCTAAATTCGATATTAATAAATTCCGAATTAAACATATATTGGAAATACAGTCCTGTTATAAATACTTTAAGAAACAAATATCTACCACGATACCTCAAATTTTCTATCGGTGGTTCTGCATAAGCTATGCCACGAAAAGCAGAGATTTGGCAAATTTTTTCTTGTATGCATATAAGTTCCGAAAATGTTTGCTCGCCCTGCGTTCATTATGGGCTGAGAAATAGTAAACTTAATATAGGAAAAAATAATAGGATAGTTATAGTATTCATCTTCTTATACCTATTCAAATTCTGTTGGTATTATGTAATTACAAATATTCTGAAGAAAAATAGCATAAAGTGATGAGGTTTAACTGAAAATGAGCCATCTATTAAATTTCGTGAGATATATTTAAAAATATGAGTAGTTTGTTTTTATCAGCTATATGATGCTTAGATTATTTCAGGCTTATGTTCAGGCTACGATTAGACCGCCAGGATAACAGAGGAAGTGATAAAAATGAAAGATTCGTGACTTGTTCGATTATGAGACATTATTTTTCAAGCCTATATTATTGAAAGTACAATATTAGCAGAGAAGAGAAGCAATGAATGGCAAAAATTTCATGTTTCAATATAATGAAAAACAGTAACTTAGTGGCTGGGTGCAATAAACTTTTCTTTGTATTTTAAAAATTAAAATTTAGAATCAGAATCGGTTCAGAATCTTTCAATTATTGCGCGTGATTTATAAAACATACCTCTCTGCTTTGCTGCTATGGACAAATAGTTGTGTTACATCGGTAATATTTTTTAATTCAATGACTTCCAAACAAAACTTTATATAGTAGTATACATATATAGTATATATATATATATAGTATAGTAGTATATAATATAATGTACTTTATATAGTAGAACATACCAGCAGACATTTAATCTTATCTGAATGCCACTTCTACTGAAGAATAGATATTTGCATTGATTTACTATATGCTCATCAAATTATTCCAACCTCAAGTTTTAAAGATATTTTTATTAAATATTTGGAATGAAAATTAAAAAATTCGCTTTATTCCCGATTTAGATTGCTGATGAGTCTTGGTGATACTTGTCCTAGTGCATTTTAGTTACTGAAATTTTTTTAAGTACTCGAAGAAATTCTTCTATTCACAGGTGTTACGATTTTTTTCCCAAAAACAGGGTTGAAATCAATAAAAATGATCTCTTCGAAAATGATTGAATAAAATTCACACCAAAAATGGGAAGACTTTTATCACCTCCAAGAAGATAAAAAAATTAAAACGCAGGAAAATTTAAAAAACTTCGAAAACAAGAAATTGTTTAAACATTTTTTTCAAGCGTGAGTAACCAAGATACTGGTTTCTAATGAAAATATTTGAGTAAAACTATTGAAATTACAAATTTAAGTAATGGTAATCTTAAAAGTGTCTCAGATACCATGTTCTTTTAAAAATTGTTTAAAATACTAGTTTTCTATACAGAGGCTAATGTTTGCGGTTCAAAATTCACTTATGATTGATTGAGTACAACTAAAAGTCACATTTGAACTACGTATTTTAAACCAACCTTATAATTAATTCCACCAATGTCAGACATTTTATATTTCATACTGAAACCATAAATCAGGATCTACGTTTTATTAATTAATTTTCTGATGTTAAATTTTGTCGATTACTGGTAAAATAATTTTCTGGAGAAACGAGAAAATAATTTGACCAGTAATCGACAAAATTTAACATCAGAAAATTAATTACTTAATTACCCTGGTCGACAAAATAACATCTTCCATTAAAAATCTACGTTTTATTTTATACTGAAATTACAGGTGAGGATCTATATTATAGCACACAAAAAACCAAGCTATCCAAATGTTGCAAACAGTTGACAAATAAATTGTATAACAAATGAAAACTACCTATTGTGCAACTATTTGATGCGATTTTTCAGCTCAATTTGATACTTGGGTATTTTTTTTTAGACTAAAAATAAACATATGACTACTTAAAAAATTGTTTTGTTATGTAATTCATTTCATCTTATAATAGTCTTGCGAAACTAAACGTTAGTTCAAGAACTCCTGCAATTTTAATTAATTTATTCCAACTAAAAAATACCTAATCAAACTACAACTTTAATGGTTCAGTCATACTAAATAATAATTATTTACAACACAAATTATTACTTTATAATTATACACAGAAGTTACGTTTTATAAGCCATATTGGCCGGGCGAATATAGTCAGTCTATATTTAAAAACAATGCTTTACCATTAAACAATCTAAAGTAATTGTTAACGTTATGAAAAAAATGCATATCTCAATCATTTCAAATTTGATCAAAAATTTGTCAAAAATAAACTACATGTACTATTTTGTATTACCTGATAACAATAATTCTGAATTGTCTAATTAAATTTTGATAAAAAAATGCAAATTTTCGTCAATTTTTAAACAGAAGATTTCGTTTTTTCAACGGAATCAATTTTAAATTACTTCGGTCAAGCCTTCCCTCAAGCTACTTTACTGACCAATAATAAAGTTTTATTTTATAAGCACACTCTTAAAGTAGTAGTACCCTCGAAATCTTTTTCATTCACTTATTTGTTTATATCAAGTCCAATAAATATTTGAACATGTGCGTTGCTATTGAACTTTTTCAATAAATGGGTCATATTTTCTTAGTAATTTTAATGTATCTAAGAGAAATCCAAAAAGTTAGAGCATTTAAAAAATTGTCCAGAACAGTTTTTTTCAAATTTGATAATTTTATGTACAGCCATTTATATGACTTAGGAAGCTGAACAATTTATCCCAATAACTTTTTTTGATAAAACAAATTATCAGAGCTATAGTAGATCTTTTTTAGGATAGCAATTTTTGTCGATCCATCTTTTTTCGTATCTTGCATAGTTTTACCACAAAATAGAATTTTTGATTTTTTATTATTTTTTGTGCAATCAAAATTTGAATTTTCGATTTTTTAAGAAGATTCGAAAAGTTGTTATGGCAATATTGTAGGGCTTTCAAAAAGAAACGTTTTTCTTTTCCTGACTTTTTTTCATATCGTGCGTTTTTTGGCTTAAAATTTCCACTTTCGATTGATTTTTTATATTATTTTGTAAATGCTATAACTTTGGTAATTTTCTTCATCGAAAAAAGTCATTAAGATAAATTGTTGAGCTTTATAAGTACTGTATATGCCGTGCATATACTTTTTAAATCGTAAGAAAACTGGTCTCAAAAAATTTGAAAATTCTCTAACTTTTTAAATTTCTATCCAAAATGGCTGATTAACGAACTCGTCATTTCTTTTGGCACCTAAAAAAGGTGTGCCAAAGCTCAATTCGATCCGTTCATTTTTTCGAGAGTTATCGTGTTTAGAGACGCACGGACGGCCGGACAGACAGACGCCATAGCCAAAACTTGATTTTCGGTTTCGAAGGGGTCTCAAAATGTGGAGATCCGTTGAAAAACTGTGATGTGAGATTTCAAACAATTCTAATACTTTCTCAATCATAAATGATGAGAATGTTTAAAGATGAACTCACAACAAAAAATATAATGGTTGATATTTTAACCAAGGGAAGATTTTTATTTAAAATCAGAAACAGTTGAATTAAAAAAAAAAAAGAATTTTCAACAAAATACTTGAATCCTCAACCAAGTGAATCTTCAAGCTAAAAAGACGAGCTTTTTGCAAAATAGTTGAATTTTTAATCAAATAATTACATTTTCAAACAAAAAGATAAATTTTCAACCAGGGAGATTAATTTTCTACTAATTAAAACGAATTTGCAACAAAGTACATACATTTTTTAATATATGACGAATTGTTGACAAAATAAACACATTTCTAACCAAATAGATGAGTTTTCAACCAAGAAGAATAATTTTCTACCAAAAAAGATGAATTTTAAACCGACTAGTTGCATTTTTGAACGAAAAAAATAAATTTTCAACTAAAAATGGGAAAGTCAAATTTTAATTTGCAGAAATAATTTTTAATATTTGGAAAAAAAATCTTCAAAAAACTAGTTGAATATTCAAGACAAAAGATTAATTTTTTATACGAAACAGTTGAATTTTCAATCCAAACATTTTAAGTTTCAACAAAAACGGTAATTTTCAATTGAATATCAGTAGTATTTCAAGTTAAAAAAATAGTTTTTAACACAAAAAATAAATTTTCAACAAAATACATACATTTTTAACAAAACAAGACGAATTTTCAATCCAATAATTAAATTGCATTAGCTAAAAAAATATTTTTTTAACCAAAAATGGAATAGTTAAAATTCCACTTGAAGAAATTATTTTCATGTAAAAAAGAGAAATGAATCTTTTGCAAAACAGTTATATTTTCTACCACATAGTTGAATTTGCTACTTAACCGTTAAATTTCCAAGATAAAAAGACGAATTTTCTATACAAAACCGTTGTAAAATACTACTTACTTTACGCTGAAAAAACTAGTTTTGAACCAAAAAAGATATTTTCAACAAAATACATTAATTTTTAATCAAAAAGTTGGATTATCGATCCAGTAGATTATTTTTCTACCAAAAAAGTCGAATTTTCAACAAAATATATCAATTCTTAACCAAATAATAGAATTTCTAAACTAAAAAAATCAATTTTCAGCCAAAAATGTAATAGTTAAAATTTCACTTAAAAAAATTAATTTCAAATAAAAAAAAGAATCTTCTACAAAACAGTCGATGCTTCTACCAGAAATTTGAATTTTTTACCTGAATGTTAAATTTCCAAAACGAAAAGACAAATTTGATATACAAAACGGATGAATTTTTAACAAAAAAATATGAAATTTCAACAAAACAGGTTCATTTTCAACCAAACAATTGAATTTTCACTTACAAAAATGAATTTGTACCCAAAACAAAATACAAAATATAAAATAATATATATATATATATATATATATATAAATATAAAATAAAACAAAATACAAAATACAAAAAGGGGAGCTTCAACAAAGCAGTTTAATTTTCAACCAAAGAGACTAATTTTCTACTGAAATTATGAATCTTCAACTAAAAAAATAAATTTTTGAGAAGTAGTTGAACTTTCAAGGAAAGAATTATTGTTAACCCAAAACGATGATTTTTTAAATAAAACAATATAATAGTTGATATTTTAACATAGAAAGATTTTAATTTAAAAAAAAAACACAATATAATTTAACCAAAATAGACGAATTTTGCGCAAAATAGTTGAATTCTCAACTAAAACAGATTAATTTTCAACTAAACAGTTGCATTTCTAACTCAGAAATCTTTTTTTCAACGACAAATTTTCATTAAAATACTAAAATTGTTAACCGTCGTGTTAACCAAATCGTTGAATTTTTAACCAAGAAGATTATTTTTTTACCAGAAAATACGAATTTTCCACAAACTTTACAAATTTTCAACCTGATACTTCAATTTCTAAACTAAAAAAAATCAATTTTTAACCAAAAAAGAATAG
This sequence comes from Andricus quercusramuli, assembly GCA_932178445.1. Classification (NCBI taxonomy): domain Eukaryota; kingdom Metazoa; phylum Arthropoda; class Insecta; order Hymenoptera; family Cynipidae; genus Andricus; species Andricus quercusramuli. Next base: position 665,702 of record CAKNXH010002168.1, on the reverse strand, counting down.
TTAAATTTTCACTTAAAAAATTAATTTTAAGCTTTTAAAAACGAATCGCCGACAAATAAATTTAATTTTCTCTCACATAGTTAAATTTACTAAACGAAAAATTATAATTTTCAACCCAAAAATATAAAATTTCAAGAAAAAAGTTCATTTTTAACCAAGTGGTCAAATTTTCAGTTAAAAAAATTAATTTTCACCCTAAAAAAGAGAAGCTTTCGAAAAAAGTAGTTTAGTTTTCAACCAAAGATATACATTTGCTACAAAAATTATAAATCTTCGAACTAAAAAAAATTCATTTTTAAGAAAATAGTTGAACTTTGAAGGAAGGGATTGAATTCTCAACCTAAAAGGATGAATTTTCAATTAAAAATATAATAGTTGATATTTCAATCAAAAAATATTTTTATTTTAAATCAAAAACAGTTGAATTCATCCTAAAATGACGAACCATTAACAAAATAGTTGAATGATTAACAAACAAGATTAATTTGCAATTTAACAGTTGCATTGTTAACCCAAAAATTTGTTTCTTACCAAAATAGACAAATTTTCAACAAAATGCATAATTTTTTAACCAAATAGTTGAATTTTTAGTTTAAAAAAAATAATTTTTTACCAAAAATGGAGTAGTTTAATTTTTATTAAAAAACAATAACTTTTAATTTAAAAGAGCGAATTTTTTATAAAGCGGTTGAAACTTCCACCCAATAGTTAAAGTTTCTACCAAATTGTTGGATTTTCAAGCCAAAATGACAAAATAGTTGAATTTTCAAACCTAAATTAAGGCCTATTTGTGTGAGCATTTTGCATAAATCGAACTTTTTGAATATGTTTTTTGAAACTGATTTTGGGATTCATAATATATTTGAGTCTTTGTGTTCAAAAATAATTTTTGCACTAATTGTCTTCTCAATCTTATGTTTACAAATTTCCTTTAAAAAAAATCTAAACTATAAATTTTCATTTAAAAAAATTGAATTTTCGACCAAATAGTTGAAATTTCTACTGGATTGTTGAACGTTTGAACTGAAATTTTCAACAGAATAGTTCATTTTGAAAGAAACAGTTGAATTTTCGACTGAAATAATAAATCTTCAACCGAAAAAAAATTTATTTTTATAAAAGTAGTTCAACTTTCTATATACCACGGAGTTGAATTTTCAACCTAAAAATATGAATTTATATCAAACATTGTACTCCATGTAAGGCAGCATAGAAAAATCGTTGCTTTACACCCAAATGACTACGCAGTTTATGCAAAATATGGAAAAATATAAATTACGCGAAATTTATTGCCTTATTAAATGCCTTATTATTGCCGTATTGAAAATAGATATGAAAATACATATACGTATAGTGTACATATTCACTAATACAAGAAATTCACCCGCATGAATATGGAGGAAAAAATGTGCGGGCATACAGATATAGAACAAAATAAATAAATCAATCATCTTAAATACATAAGTATGTAAATCCTTCATGCGAAGGAAAAATGTACACGTGTTTATATCTTGAAAAACCGTTCTAAATATCTGAAAAGAATTAATGTGACTTCCTGAAAACAAACATCATAACTTTTCAAAGATATGAAACAATTATGTAAAAAATTTCGGGAATTTCCCAATACTTTGGAAAATTTTCCTTTTTGAATGGAAATATTTCGATCGGTTTGGGAAATTTTATATACATGTTTGGGAATGAAAAATTCCTACAATATTTGGGAAATTTTCCCAATTTATACTCAGAAAAATTCTCACTTCCATAGGAAATATTCTATTTGCCTTTCGAGCACATAATTCCGTTTATTTTTGGGGAAATGGTGTCATTTTGAAGTAAAATTCCCAAATAAATTAGGAAAATCTTTCAAGTTTATTTTTGGGAAAATTTCCTATTTTTAAAGTACTATTCCCAAATAAATTAAAAAATTTTTCCGAATTTATTTTCGGGAAAATTTCCTATAATATTGGGTATGTTGCGTTCCAATTTTTTTTGGGAAAAATCCCAAAATAATTTTTTACAGTGACTCAGAATGACATTAATTTATTAGATTGAAATCTTTTCAATAGGCACGTTATATTACACGAAGCTATATCGCTTATTAAAATCTATAATATACGTAGAAAGTAATTAAATGATTATATAGGAATATTCTCGTCAAGCAATTTCTCTCTTTAACGAAAATGATTCTATCTAAAAAATTAATGATACCAAATTGAATTATTTAATTGATTTAATGGAAAATATAAAATAATAACAAAAAAAAACCTCCACCGTGACAATGTGTTTAAACATTGCCGTGACCAGGATTCGAACCTGGGTTACTACGGCCACAACGTAGGGTCCTAACCACTAGACGATCACGGCTACAGGAGGACTTGGTGCTGACGGTGCAATCTCGAAACATCGGTACAAACAGCAGTCTACTTGATCCGCGGAGCGTGACTAGTAGATATCCCCACTTTATTAGAACGAGAAAGTTTCACGAAGAAAGGCACTGTAGAAGATTGAGGATTATTATACAATTTCTTTAATTAACAATATAAATAAATAATAATAAATCAATTTTAGAACATTTTATTTCTTTTCATTTCCATTTGTATTATTATATTATAATATAATATAATAATACAAATGAAAATTATAATATAATATAATAATACAAGTGAAAATTATAATATAATATAATAATACAAATAAAAATTACAATATAATATAATAATACAAATGAAAATGAAAAGAAATAAAATGTTCTAAAATTGATATATTATATTTTTATTTATTTTTATTATTGAACTAATGTCTCAGACTTAAGATTATGGTTACAGCCCAATTAGAGTTCTTAAATGCCCAAGAATTTATGTTGAGCAAATGATATCGAGAATATGCTCAACATTTAAGAGAATTTAAAGCATTTATTGTTTAAACAAATAAACATCATAATTAATACATATATTTTTACAAAAACATTCTAGTGAGATGAACATATACTTTTTTTTTTAAATACAGAAATAGGGAATTTTGTATAAATTAAAATTGAAATTAATTTTATCATTATGGTTAATTTAAAAATCGCAAATATTTGATTCAAAATTAATCTTTTTTTCTTGAGGATTCAGCCCATTTTGTAGAAAAATCATATTTTTTGGTTGAATTCAACTATTTTTGGTATAGAATTAAAATCATTTTTGTATCTGAAATATAATTTATCACGTTTTTTGTCGAGAATTTATCTTTTTTGGTAGAAAATTGAATTACTTAGTTGAAAGTGGAACTACTTTGTTAAAAATTCGTTTATTTGTTCGATGATACATAATTTTAGTTTAAAACCTTTCTTTTGTTAAAAATTTAATTATTCTGTTGAAAATTATGTTTTCTAGATGAAAATTTTCTTCACTAAAAACTTAACTCGTACATGTTTGGTTCAAAATTTATCTTCATATGTTGAAAATTCAAATATTTGGTTTAAAATTTCTAGATTTGATTAAAAAATCGAATTTTGTGGGAGAATATTTGATTTTCTTTGTGACTAATTCATCCTTATGGTTGGAAATTCACTTTAAAATTCAAATATTTGGTTGAAAATTCATGTACTTTGTTAAAACTTCATCTGTTTTGGTAGAAAATGCATCTTATTGGTCGAAAATTTATATTTTTTTTTATAGAAATTCAATCTTCTTGGTTGAAAATTATACTATTTTGTTGAGAATTTACTTCAATTTTTTTTTTAATCAATTTTCTCACTGAAAATTTAACTATTCTATTTTTGGTTGGAAAATAAAAAAATAAAAAATAAGAAAGCTTTCTGTAAAAAATGAACTATTTATTAAAAGTTCGTCTTTTTTTCGTAAAAGAGTAGTCTGAACTCTCATTAGTTGAAATTTCATCTTTTTGGTCAAATTCATTTCTTTAGTAGAAAATTTAACTGTTTTGTTGAAAATTCGTTATTTTTTTGGTTGAACATTTATTTTAGTAACTGAAAAATACCCTACTTTATTTTTGGTGTCAAATTTATGTAATCAGTTACAAAGTAATATTTTTAGTTGAAAATTCACCTTTTTTGATGGATTCACCTTTTTCACTGGAAAAAGTTTTTTTTAGTAAAAAATTTAACTATTGTATTTTTTGTTAAGAATTCATTTCTCTCAACGAAAAAAAAACTGAAAAATCGGTTTTTTGTGGATAGAAATTTCATCTTTTAGATTGAAAAATCTACTATTTGCTCAAAATTTCATTTTTTGTTGTTGAAAATACATCAATGTGATTAAAAATTAATTTCTCTAGTTGAAAATTTGTTTCTTTTAAGTTGAAAATTATTTTTTTTTTACTGAAGATATAACTATTCCATTTTCGCTTGAAAATGTATATTTTTAGTTGAAAATAAATTAATTTTGCTGAAAACTCGTTTTTTTTTTAATTTACTCTTCTGACTGCAAATTGCAATATTATATTTTTGATTTGTAAATTGATCTTTTTTGTTTAGAATTAAATTAGTTTATTGAGAATTCATTTTTTTTGTTGAAAATTGATTGTCTTCGCTAAAAATTGAATTCTTCTATTTTTGGTGAAAAAATAATTTTTTTTTAAATCCTCAATCCACAATCCTCAATCCTATTCACGTAGAATTTCACGAAGTTCTGAGACATGAGGGACCGTCCATCAACTACGTTGCCAATTTTGGGCTATTTTTGACCGCCCGGGAAATATATTGCCATTTCCAAAAAGTATTTTCATTTTAGACCAAAAAAGATTTTCTATGAAAGAGACGTATTTTCATCCTAAAACAACGAATTTTCAATAACAACAAAATTAATTTTTAATCATACAGTTGCATTAACAACCAAATAGTTGAACTTGCAAGCAAAAACAATTGAATGTTCAATAAGATAGTTGAATTTCTAAACAAATAGTTCAATTTTCAAGCCAAAAAGACAACGAATTTTTAATCAATAAAGATGAATTTCAAACCAAATAGTTGAATTATTAACTGAAATATATATTTTTTAACAAAAAATGTAATCGTTAAATTTTCAGTTTGAAAAGTTAATATTCAACCAAAAAATTGAAATTTCCATTTGAATTTAAACCAAGACGAATTTTCACACAAATAGTTGAATCTCACTCTTAACGATGAATTACAAAAAAAACAGGATTTATTTTCTAAACAAAAAGACGAATTTTTAACCTGTTAAATCAAACTGAAGAAAAACTAATTATCAACAAAATAGTTGAATACTGAACCAACATGATGAATTTTTTATAATGAAACATGTATTTTAAACCAAATAGTTGAATTTTTAACTGAAATTGATATTTTTTGAACTAAAAACAGCATCCAACTATTCATTTTAAAAACTTAATTTTTAGCAGAACAAAAATTAACTTTTTAACCAAATAGTTAAATCTTCAATCAAAAAGATGAATTTTCAACAAACACACGGAGAAAATTTGGTTAGGAAACTTTACCAAACTTTTGAGTAAAATTGGGATATACGGACCAAAAGGAGAATGTTTGACATTATTGTAATAATTTGTGACGTGCAAAAAGTTAAATAATACATGGCAGTTCGGTAAACTTCAATAGCGCAGATTAAAGTTTCCAAATGTACAGTAAATATTTTCAAAAGTAAACATTAATGCACGTCGTGTAATTATTGAGAACTATTCTGTCATACATTGAGGAAAAATTGGATAAAATTTCATATTAGTTGAGTAAAGTTTGCAAATGTAAAGTCAAGCAAACTTTAAATTATGCAATGTTAATGCTTCCCTTAAAATCGGTTATAGAATGACAAATTTCGGTGAATGTTTCTAAGTAAAAAATGTATTATATACTCGAAAGTTTGGTAAAGCTTAAAATCAATTCTAGAGAAACATTGATTTTTGATATGTGACTGTTTCCACCACAAAGCATGAAAGTTTATCCGCTGTGGAATAGATTTTAATGTTTGCTACGTTAGACTTTATTCGACAGTTTGGTAAACCGACATTCGAGTCGCAGTCGCCCAGCATCTCCCACCACTTCCCCAATCTTGCAGGATCGTATACAAGTATTAAGCACCTCGAAGATATTTACCATTTTTTAAATTATGAATAAGTTGTTCAATTTTCAACCTATTCATAGTTCTCGTTGGCATTTAGTATTTGATAATGCATAATAGTTCTACAAATTGCAAAATAAAGTTGGAGTTGATTTAGGAAGGTTATTACAAAGTTGGTTACCATGGATCGAAATTGACGCCTCTGGCGTAAGCCTTAGTGATGCTATTTCAGTGCTTTTTGCCATGTTAGTGTTTTCCTTACAAAATTTGTTGTTTTCTTTTTCATTTAGTGGGATGAAAAAATTATATTTCAATGAGAATAAAAAAGCTTCGATCCAAAAAAATAATCCTGTTCCGAGAAAATCAAAATTGAAATTCGCGGTATCACGAAAAAAAAAGAAAGTATATATTTTTCCTATTGTATGATACAATTTTTTTTAAATATAAATACTAGAAGGTTAAAGAAATCAATACACTGTTGAAATTTGATCTAAATATGAACTTAGATTTCATTGAATTTTGTTTTTAAATTATTGTGTCAATAAATGAGGTTTGGAAAAAAATCTTTTTACCACAACTCTTACTATAGTATGATTTTGCAAAGCTTTGTATTGATAACAGAAAATTCGATTTCAAAAATAAGAAATAACAAATTTTTAAAAACAATTTCTTAAACTGAAATTTCTCATACGAAAAATCGAATAAAAACTTTTCATTAAATTTACGTCGCTATATAATTTTTTTGAGAATTCTTTAGCTAAAATCTTTTTTGATATTTTTTAAAATATTTTTTTACCATACAGTGTAATATTAGTTTTTGCTAAATCTACATCGTAAAAATCTTTAAAGAATATATGAATAATTATTCAACAACAATGTTTTAAATAATTTTGTATTTTTACTCAGTGTAATTGGAAAAAATTTCATTTTTACAGAAATTTGTATATAATTTGATTAATCATAATAACATTTTATATAATTTGTCAACTGCTGTATTAACCAAAGAGTAACTCTTTCAATTGTGCATTGCGTACCTACAAGGAATTATGTAATTTTTGCAGATATAATCAAATATACTGATAAGGATCACCATTGTGTACATTCCCAGAGAAAGTCACAATTAATATATATAATATTTTTATACAATATATGCTAATTTCCGACGAAAAAAACAAACTAATCTAACCTAAAGTTGTTCATAATCCTAAGTTTAATTTTTAAGTAAAATAAATTTAATTTTAAATAACCGATTTCTGGTAAAAAGGGTTAACATAACCTTAAATCGTTCCAAAATTGTAAATCTTCTTTGAAGCCTATATCAACATTGCCGGTGAAAATCACTAGCCTAAAACCTATAATGAAACAAAAGTTTTAATCTTCTTTGAAATCAAATGATTTTTCATTAAAAATACCGTTTTTTCACTCAAAATTCTTGGTCTAAAACAGCAACATAACCTGAAATAGTTGAAAAGTTCTAAATCTTCTTGGAAATTTTATAAATATAATTGATTTTAAACAAAGTCATTGGTTTTAAATTTAATGATTTGTCAAAAATAACGATTTTAGATAAAACAGGTCAACATAAGCTATAGTTGTTGAAAAATTGTACATGTTCTTTGAAATCTAATAATTTTTTATTAAAAATACTAATAATTCTCAATGAAAAACACAAACATAAAATAACAGAAAATTATTAAGAATTGTAAATCTGTTCCAAAATCCAATGACTTTATTGCAAGATGATCGATTTTTTGTGAAGAACGTTAATATTACTTGAAACTGTTCAAAAATTTGCTATCCTATTTGAACTATAGTGATTTTTTCACAATACCAGTTTTTGGTATAAATCGTTAACCTAACCTAAAATCGTTAAAAATCAGAAATCTGGATGATTCTTGTTTAAAAATGCTAATTTCCAGTTTAAAAAAATTACACAACCTAAAATTTCAAATAAATTTCAAGTCTTTGAAATGTTTTGATTTTATAATATTTTTTTTTCACCCAGCGAAAAGTACTAATATGAAACATGTGTAATATTTTCAATAATTTATTAGCCAATTTGAAAGTTTTAATTTAATTGCTTAAAAGTAATGAATATTCAAAAAGCACAAATCGCTTTGGGTAAAATTCATATGATTTTCATTCGATTAAAATTTTTAAAAGCTCATTCTACTCCTTGAAAGGTCCTTTACAATTGTATTCATCACGTTTTTATTAAATATCATATAGAAAATTGTTTTATTTAAAACATGACTAAATAAAAGAGTTGTACGTATTATTTTTAAATAAAATAATTTCTACGAAAACGAGACGAATATAATTGTAAAGAAACTTTCGGGAAATGGAGTGAGCTTTTGTAAATTAAAATGAAATGCAAATGACGTATTTCGCCTAAAGCAGATGCAAAAACAGAAATAGTTGTGCAAATAACTACATGTCATAACCATGTAAGTGCAATTTTTTTGAAAACACGTTTTATTGGCTTAAAAATTCTCTAAAATTCTACCTGACATTGTGGTGAAAGGATATATCCAAATTCGAACGATAGTGTGATTTTATCTTGATAAACTGTGATCAATCATACGAAAATTTAAATCTTTGTATTTGATTACATCCTTTTATTGAAGAATTGAAGAGCATAAATTTTAAAAGTGGTGAAAGAGAGAAAAAGTTAGGTAAATCACATCTTGTGTAAAGATCTTTAATTTTTTATATTGACATATTTTATGAGTGATTGCCGTGAAGTTGACAATTTTAGATAATATGATTTTCGAAAACAACAAAAATTTCAAACGGCCTAAAATATTTTAAAAAAATGAAGGATTGCCCGAGAGGGTTTGAAAATGTAAAAATTAAATATCAAGGAACGTATTTGTGATGGATATGAATTTTACGCAAAAAACCTGTGGGACAGACTTTAAAGAGATTTTGAACATCCTTAACGGAAGAATATTTAACTCTACTTTTAATTTTTATCTTTTCCAAGTAAATATAAGTAACATCTATAAATTTCACATATTTAAAAAATGGTTTAAATATAATGTGACAATTTTTCATTTTAAATTTGTAGCTTCAAATAGGTGCGTAGCAAGACAGTTTGCATACTTTTTTATTTATTATTTCTAAACGAAGTCGTCCAAAATTTGGAAACTTTATTGAATTGTGCTTTGATATTTTAATACCTTACTCAGATAATATTAGAATCAAGTTAATATCCAAAGAAAAGGTGGAAAATTACTCAGAATTAAAGTGGCAATTACAAAATACATATTCCAAAAAATATAGATCTTATAATATAAATCTTTTTATGAAAACTTTAGTTACGGCACTGGTCGTTTCTCACAAGCGCTGAATCAATTCCTCTAGTTAGTATATAAGGAAGTTCCAAATTTCTCCTCTCAATGTGAAGCGTGCCTCAGCGTAGTTACGTCGAAAGCGTCTTATATATGTGTAGTATTATATTAGGGTTATTTATATGTATGTTATATGTGTTTGATAAAGTTTACGTGTCGTCAGTGTATTTGTAATGAAATTGTATTCTGATTGGCTGTAACTGACTCATGTGTATGTGAGTGTATGCTGTTGACTGTGTATAAGTTTGTTTTTTTGATTCACAGAAGGTTACGGTTTACCAAACTGCCAGTTAAAGTTTCTCGAGCGTCAGTGACTCCTTCATGCCTTTTCTGTAAACCCACTTATATTTTGTACCAAGCCCTCGACCGCGTTTTTCCCAATTGTTCAGTAATCTTTATCTGAACTTTTATATATTTTACAATTATGTGCATTAAAATGTCAACTACCAAGTACAGTATTAATTAAAGTACAGTTCAGAAGATATTCGTGTCAGTTTGTCACACTTCCATGTTTGTTAATGAAGTATTACCGAATTTCGTTTTACCAAACTAGCTATGAAACTTCATCAAAGTGTCCATATGTCCCAACTTTACCCAACTAAGTTTGGTAAAGTTTCTCGAAATATTTTTCTCCGTGCAAGAATGATTTCTAACAAAAAGACGATTTGTTCAAAGACATTTGAATTTTCAACCCGAATACTTAAATTCTAAACCAAAATAATTTTATTTTGAAACAAGAAAGATGAATTTTCTACCAAAAGACAAATTTTTGAACAATTAAATTAAACAAAAAAAAAACAAACGAATTTTTCACAAAATAGTTGAATCCTCAACCAAAGTGATGAATTTTTCATCATTCAAGATGAATTTTTAATCAAATAGATGAATTTTTCAACTAAAATATATCTTTTTAAACAATTAATGGAATCGTTAAATTTTCAGTTCAAAAAATTAATTTTTAAACAAAAAAATTGAGTTTTTAACCACGTAAATTAACACGAAGAAGACGAATTTTTAACCATTCAATAAAATACTTAACCAAAAAGATGAATTTTAAACAAACAAGATTAATTTTCTAACCAAAAAGACCAATTTTTAACAAAATACGTGAATTTTTCCAGTTAATTTTTTACTTTTGAAGCATAATTTTTCTGAACAAAAATGGAATAACTAAATTTTCAGATAAAAGAAATTAATTTTCAACAAAGTGTTTTTACTTTCAATAAAATAGTTGAACTTTTAACAAACAAACAAATAAATTTTTTACCAAATAGTTACATTTTTAATAAAAAAGATTAATCTTTCACCAGAGAGATTAATTTTCTACCAACAAAGACGAAATTTCAACAAAAAACATCAATTTTCAACAGAATTGTTGAATTTTTAATCCAAGAAGACGATTCATCTACAAAACAGTTGAATTTACATAAAAAAGTTAGTTTTCCACCGAATAGTTAAATTTGCAAAAAAATAGTTCAATTTTTAACTAAGTAGTTGAATTTTTCAATCTAAAATATAAATTTTAACGCTAAAATTTAATTTTCAACCAAATATTTAAATTCTATATCAAATTGTTGAATTTTTAATCTAAAAATATCTAGAAAATATCAATTTTCAATGAAAAGAATCAAATTTGACATCGCTTGAACAAATGAAAATCGTTCAAACAATTAATAAATACCCTAATTAAAAAAATATTACTTTCAAAATTTGTCAATTATGTCATAAAATCTAGAAAAAACAACTTTTTACGATTAACATGGGATAAATTGTTTATACAAATGAAAGTTTCTTAAATAATATTCAAATATATTGAGCAAGAATTTTTATTTCAAAATTCATCAACCTCATTCATCTCGAAAAATAATAACTTTTCACGATTCACAGGCGACACAAATTTAACGAAATAATAATTATTTAAAAAATTGAAAATTGGATAAAAATACTTTGAAACCTAATAAATACATTTTTTTTATAAAGAATGCCTTATGAATTTTCCAATAATAAGTCATAAGTCATGTGAATGTGTGAATTTAAAAAATACATATAAACGGATAATTGTTCAAGAGCATTCCAAGCTGCTCAGAATGTTGCAATTCAGGTAAAAGATTTCGGTAGGTTCTGTTTAAAACAGTGATGCTAACAGAAAGCGACTTTCTCAACTTTCGCATATACCGAAAATCGAGGGTCTATTCAAAATTTTAAAATATCCACTTGTAATATTACATTAATAGTAAATTATTCAAGGTAATTAGTTATTTTTACAATTCAATTAAATTAATTTTTGGAAGTAAAAAAATTTATAAATATTTATCTGCATTATTCTTGATAGTATTTATTGATTTCAAATAGACCCGCGCTTTGCGGTACATGCGCAGTTTGAAAAATTGCGGGCCGTTAGCATCACTGGCTTAAACCATGACCACGCCCACTCAGGCATTTTTGAAAATGTCCACCCAGTGTCTACTTATATATTAATTCTACATCATTGCCCGAGATCCACGGCCATTTTTACATGACACTTTAAATTTTTTATGAATTTTGATTCAACATTTTTAATTTGCCATTGACGGTCGGGCATTATCAATAATGACTGGACGATTTCGACAATGCCCAAATCCGGTCTTTGACCGAACATATACACTTCGCAAATTAAGATATTCTGAGGTTTATCCATAATTTCATTTTTCTCATTTCATTGAAAATGTGGAAAAGTTTGAAAATTAAATATATTATAGCAGCAAAATGTTAAGAACAAAATTATTTTAGAAACATTCAGATATAAGTTTGATTATGAAATATTAATATTCACGAAATCTCCCAAAAATGTATGAAAGTTAGGGGAGACAATTAATTCAGGCTATTTTTTATATAATATGTACCAAAAAACAAACAATTAATATCGAATAAAAAAAGTGTATGACTCAACAGATTGGGTAACATAATTTAAGGAAGTTTAATAGCAAATAAATAGAAAAATATAATATTAAAAGATAATAAAAGAGCAAGGATTTTTCCTGAAACTTTCACTGAAAAGAATTGTTTAGTGCCATTATTTGTTAATGTTGTAAATAAACTTGATAAAATAGTTCATGTTTAAACCACTATATGCCTGTAGAATACCTCTGCGACTTTGACTACAGCGCCATCCGACAAGCGAAGTATTGGGTATCTCGAAGTTATTTGTGAAATGTTTATGAAAAAAGCAGTGAATATCAATTCATTTTAATAAAAAATATTAATCTACGGTTCAAAATTAATTGTTTACTATAAGATTTTTCGTTAATATTGAATTCAAATTCAAATTTCTTCCCAATAGTTCCACATTTGTGGCGCCGTCGTAGCTACCCAACATGTGTATTGGATAGATAGAGGTATTATTTCTAACGATTTGTAAAGATATAAACTATATTGTAATCATTTATTTTGTAGGAAATTTGACTAGACGGCTATATTTATAATTGTTTTAGAACAATTTGTATTCAAAATTAAATTTCACAATAAGATTACTTAAATCATAGGTTTTCAGCAGAAAAAAATTATTGTTTATATATGCTGTCAATATAAGTATGAAGCATTGTAGAAAATTCCCAATTACTTCAGAATATTCACTAAGGGATTCTCGATTGATTCCAAATGATTACAAATATCAAATAACGGAACACTTCCTTTTTTGGTTAGCAAATGCGGTAGTCGTAGACGCGACCGGAATTTCCGTTGAGGTTGACTTCCGTTGTGCAAATAATGGCGTAATTCGCAATACGTGGTCTCAGGTATTGAAGCTTTTTTTTCTGCAGACACAGTAAGTCCTGATTTCAATATTACATTCTACTGTCAACAATCGCGCGCTTTGCGCGCGTACAGTTTTTCGATTTGGGGAACTTTTTTTATTAGTTGTTCATGTGTTTTTATGGTTATATAAATGTAATTTTCCTAAAATTCTTATTGAGAACATTTAAAAAAGATTTTGATATTTTCAGACATGTTAATTTCAGATGAATTCTCAATGAAAAATGTAATAGTTGATATTTCAATCCAAAAATATTCTTATTTTAAGTTTAAAACGGTTAAATTCATTTAGAAAATGAATTTTTTGCAAAATAATTGAATCCCCATCCAAAAAGATGAATTTTCAACCAAGAAGAATAATTTTCGACCAAATAAGACGAATTCTGAACTAAAAATGTAGTAATTGATATTGAAACTAAAAAATATTTGAATAATTCGTTTTGAAAAGATAAAAAAATTTTGAATAAAACTATTTGCTTTTTAAGTTTATTTGTTTTAGAATTATATGAATACCATTTTTCTGGGCTACAAGAGAAAATTCAAACAGATTTTTGAAGATTTTACAGGATTTTACCAGATTTTAGGAAAAATTTCAGTCAGTTTAAACAGTATTTATGACTTTAAAACTTCTAAAATTCTAAAATATATTTTTAACTTACTCGAATTATTCCTAAAACTGTCTTAAAATCTTCCGGATTAACTTCTGACAATTTTGGAAATCATTTTCAATATTTGAAAATCTTTTCGAATATTCTCTTAAAATTAACTTTTCAAAATAAAGAATCACTTTAAATATTCCCAAGCATCTGAAGAAAATTTGATATTCTCTTGAAATCTCATAAAATCTACATTTTATTTGATGTTTTTTGAAATGTTTTCAAATTAATAATTATTTTTGAAATTTTTTAAAAGTCCTAAATATCTTTCAAAATGAACCGAATTTTTCCTACAATTATCACAAAATTCTGAGTAATTCACAAAATTGCCTGAAAATCTCCCAGATCTTTGTTCAATTTTGGAAATACTTTTGAATGTTCTGAAATTTGTTCAAATATTCTCTTGAAATGAATTTTTAAAACAAAAAACCAATACAAATTTTCCCAGAAATCTTAAGAATTTTTTTTATGTCCTTGAATCCCCTTAAAATTCATAAAAAGCTTAAAAATTTTGTATCTAAAATCTTCAAAAATTTACATTTGGCTTTAAATTTGTTAAAATTTGTTTAAAAAAACATTCTTTCCCAAAATTTCAGGAAATCATTTAAATTTTTTTAAATCTTTTCTAATAATTTCTCAAAATTAATCTATAATTATAAAAATTAATAAAAAATTTTTCTGGAATTTCAAGAATAAAAATTTAATATCTTCCAAACTTTCAACATCATTAAAAAGCCTAAAAATCTCATTTTTGAATCTTCAAAAATCTACATTTGGTTTCACATTTGTTGAAATCTTTTTAATTTATAAATTTACGAATTACTTTCTGAGATAAGGAAATATTGAATAAGAAGCGACATAGTGAAGTGAAAGAGATTAAAAACAAACTGAATTTTCTCCACCTTCTCTTGAAAATACCCAAGTAAATGATTATTAATTGTTTAAATAATTTAAAAATATAATGAACAAAAAATATTAATTTTAGCATTCGTTAATTGTACCATTAATTAATTGCAGAAAATAATAACTTTTCACGATTTTAAGGAGAAAAATTGTTAAAACAAACGAAAATTGTTTGAATAATTACCAAATATATTAAATTGTTTCAAACATTGTTGAAACAAATAAAAATTGTTAAAATAATTACCAAATATGAACTCAGAAAACGATTTGGTTGAATCGACAAAATTTTTGTTGGTTCAGCCATAGAATTTGGTTATTATATGGACAACAAAATATTTGCTTGGCCCATCCCAATTTTTTGGTGGTTTCAACCAAATCTTTTGGTCGATGGAGTATTTGGCTGATTCAACCAAAAAAGTTGGTTAGGTCAATCAAATATTTTGTTGAATCAATAAAAATTTGTTTAATTCAGCCAAATTTTCATGTATATCCAACATTACAGTTTGTTTGGTTGAAGAACATTTTTTTTCTGAGTGTGCTTAAGAAATATATTAGTCTTAACATTCGTTAATTGTGTCATTAATTCCAGAAAATATTACTTATCAACGATTTTCGTGAGAAAAATTGTTTAGACAAATGAAAATTATTGAAAAATTACCAAATATGTTGAAGAAGAATTACTACTCCTAACATTCATCAACTATATATAATTTATCGCGAGAGATAATAACTTTTCACAATTTACAGGGGGGAAATAGTTTAAACCATTAATATTTTGTTAAAAAATTCAAAATAATTCATGTTGACAAAATTCTGAAAAATACCGTCTTTAGAATGAATTTACAGAAAAGTGCTATTTTGTATTTTTTTTTGGACATTTTCCGGGCAAAATAAAAAGGGGTTTGAGGGAACGCAATGAAAATTTATTTGGTGAAAATTATTCCCCAAACATTCCTTAAGAGGTGACAAAACTTCAATTAATAAAAAGTTAGTAAAAAATTACTACTTTTTTTCATTTTTTCGGAAACCGAATTTTTCAGATTTGAAACCAAATGTTAATTTCAAAAGCCCGGGCCAGGGGTTAACGTTCGAAAAAAGGAATTCCTTTTTCGACAAACGAATGAATTAGGGGAATTGTTTAACAAAAATCGAAAGTTAAAATTTTTTGGACCACTCTCTAATGTTGACAGTCCCTACTCAAAAAATTAATGTCCTGCGGCTTGTGCCTTTCTGAAGCTGTCTGGACAACATTATTATTATTATTATTATTATTATTATTATTATTATTACTATACCATTAAGCCTTTTCCCTTCCAGGGTAGGCGTGACTTGCTCGGTTGGAAAGTAGTGGAATAGGTATATAGGTATGAGGTTGATCGGTATATGGGTATAGGGTGGATGGGTATGTAGGTGTTATGTATAGATGTTTTAGATTGATCTGGAGTTCTCGTGTTATTTATATAAATGACACGTTCACTCCGCAACACTGCTCCGACCCAGGTTGCTGATCAGTCTCTCTAGCGATCACCCCAAGTGAGGAGCCTCACAAAATTGTTATGTATGGTTCCCCACTTGGGCCCATTAGTATCCAAGGTCTTTGTTTCAGGCATCATTCACTCTATTGTCACTCTGTTTATAAACTTTTTGTCGCCACATATTTCTGTCCTGGCATACTACTCTAGCTTCATTCACGTCCATGCATTTTTTCATGCAGGCTCTTGTATTTCTATGGCTTCTTATGTCTCTTCGTATTAGTGTCTCATTCACAGATTCTAACCATTCTTTCGGCGGTCTACCTCTGGGCATTCTGCCATTTACTTTACCTTTATACACTTGCTTGGTCAGTCGCTCATCTTTCATTCTTTCAAGATGTCCGAACCACCTTAGCTGATTTCTTTCCCACATGTCAACTAGTGTCTCCCCTGTACCACATTCTTTGAGGATTGTCTCGTTTCGTACTTTGTCCATCAGTGTTTTCGCGCATATTATGCGCAGAGGTTTCATGCCGATCGCGTTGATTTTACTTCTGTCCTTTTCTTGACAGGTCCATGTCTCGCTACCGTATAGTACAGTCGGTACGAAAATAGAGTTATGTATGGCCATTTTAGCTTTTTTTGATATGCTTTTATTTGTGAGGATGGACCCTGCTCTACCGATAACCTGCTTACCCTTATTTATGCGCCTATATAATTCCCCATCTATTTTTCCGTCGTTAGTGAATAGACTACCTAGATATACGTACTTGTCAACTTGTTCTAATTTCTCATCATTTAGGACTA
Source organism: Andricus quercusramuli (assembly GCA_932178445.1). Classification (NCBI taxonomy): domain Eukaryota; kingdom Metazoa; phylum Arthropoda; class Insecta; order Hymenoptera; family Cynipidae; genus Andricus; species Andricus quercusramuli. Next base: position 648,684 of record CAKNXH010002168.1, on the reverse strand, counting down.
TGTTGCATATTGTTTTCTCACTTTTTCCCTCAAACACCATGACTTTCGTTTTATTCACGTTAATTTTGTGGTCCATGTTCTTCATGCTTGTATTAAGTTTATTCAACATTCTTTGCAAGTCTTCGACTGATTCTGCCATAACAATCTTGTCATCTGCGATTGCCAACCCACGTACCTTGACGGTTTCGAGATCTACACCTTTTTCGTCGAAGAGGGCAGTTCTTAGACACTTATCCATGAATATGATAAATAGCCACGAGGACATAACGCATCCTTGTTTCACGCCTTGCATAATATCGAACCATTCACCCTTTTTCCCATTTACCCTTACTCTCGCTTTACTACCTGTATCATATATAAATAAATATATATATATATATATATATATATATAAAAATGCACAGCTTAACTTTTTTGTGGTAGAATTAGAGATATACTTGCACCTCAAAATCCTTCAAATACCAATCGAAGCACGTTTTCAAATAGGAGGCAACGAACTTCTTGAACCCACGTCTCCAGAATTAACTCTAACAAACTAAGAAAAAAGAGAGTACCGCAGAAAGTTACTACAACGGAGGAACAGGCAAAAATCCTTCGCCAGCTTACGTTAATAAATAAAGCTGCAGAATGTATTTCAGGCAAAAATTGCTCAATGAATTGAAACTCCCGCATCAGATATTCTGAGGATCTTGGAGAAAAAAGATCCGGTCGTGTTAATCGAGATTTATCTAATTCTCTTCAGTTCGCTTGATGCATATTCACATTGTGCTTAAAATAAATTTGTAAGTTCCTTATTTTTGAATAAAATTTTTAAATTTCCAGAACTGAAATATATCCCTAAAAATATGTCTTCTTCGAAAATGACATGCATGGTTTCATGTAAGTATTTTATAATGATCAACGGTAACAGAATTAAAAATAACCAAACAAGTAATAAAGTGCAGATATGTTTGGAACGTTCGATAAAACTTAATATCCATAAGGAAAGAAATATTATAAGAAAAAAATTAGAATTTTTCAAAAGAGCGAAAAATCATGTTGTAAATTCCAAATTAATGGAAATGGATGTGGGAGTTGACCATTTCAAAGTAACACCAAGCTAAAAATTTGACAAGGCTTGACTGACTTATGTATAAAAAAGTTGGTCAATTCCGAAAAAAATGACTGAGAATTTTGAGATTAAAATTTCATGGGTTTTCAAAATCGGCATTGGATAGCGATTAAAAAACGAATTATTTTTTTTACAAAAATAAAAAAAAGTTCTCAAGACATGGGGACACTAAATGAGAATAAAAAGGATTGATAAAAAAAACTGATTCTGTTCCGCGAAAATTTAAAATTCAATATCGCGATATCACAGTACAGCATACATTTTTTTGCTGAAAATCTGAAAAAAATGATAAAATATTCATAATTCTCATTAAATGATAATAATTTCAAGAATTGTCAACGCCGAAAGATTGAAAAAATTATTATTACTACGTTAAAATTGTAACTAAATTCTAACTAAAGTTTTTAATTATTTTTTTTGAATCATTGTATCAAAAATTGATATTTTGAAAAAATGCTTTCACCACAATAATCATTTGTGTTTTTTAAGAATTTTTCTGCAATAAACCCATTACAAATAAAATTTTTGAATACCTAGTTCTGCAGTGCAACCCTTTCATTCTACATGTAGATTTTAGATGGGTGAAAAACTGAAAATCAAAAAGTTGACAATATCATGTCCCTGAAATATGATACGCTCAAATTTTAATCACTCAAAAGTGCGTGATTCAATGACAATTTTGACTGATTCAAATAATGCTGATTCGACGACTGACTATGCAATCAAAAGTGACTTTTCAAATAAGTCAATTTGGCTCGCTGATAAAATCAGTCATTTAAAATGATCCAGTCTGCTAAATTTTCACTAAAAAAGGGAAGTTTTTAACAAAAAATGGAATGGATAAATTTGTAATTAACGAAATTAATCTTCAACGAAAAAGACGAATTATTAACAAAATAGTTATATTTTTCAACAAGCAGATGAATTTTTAACTAAAAAATATCAGTTTTCAATCAAATATGGAACAGTTCAATTTCCATTGAATTCAGTAAAACAAAAAACTAATTTGAACAAAATAGTTAAATTATTACCAGAATGGTGGATGTTAAGCCAAAAAACTGAGTTTGTAGCAAATTAGTTCCGCTTTCAGTTTATTGCAACTACTGAGCAAATCAGTCATTTTAAATGGCGTATTCAGTAACATTCATTCAACTCAACAATTTGATGGAACTTTTTTTCTTTTTTGGTTTGAAAATTCATCTTCTTTGTATAAATGTCATCTCTTTTAGTTAAAATTGCAACTATCTAACTAAAATGAATGTTTTTCGGTTAAAAATTAAACTTTTTTGTTTGAAAATTTGAATTTTCGAGTTTGAAATTCAACTGTTTTGTAGAAAATTTGCATTTTTGGCTAAAAAATTCTTCAATTTGGTTGAAATTTAACTATTTGGTCGAAAGTTGAACTACTTTGTTCATTTTTTTAAGATAAAGATTCATCATTTTAATTAAAAATGAATTCCTTTGGTTGACTATTTATGTCTTCTGTAGAAAATTCGACTTTTTTAGTAGGAAATAATTCCTCTTGGTTAAAACTTGAACTATTTGTTTGCGAATTTATGTATTTTGTGGAAAATTCGTCGTTTTTAGTAGAAAATTAATCTGTATTAGTTGAGGATTAAAATATTTTGTTGAAATTTTTTTTTTTATTTATAAATTTAACTGTTCTTGATTTAGAATAAAATTTTTTGGTGGGAATATCAAAAGTTAAATTTTGTTGGGAAAATTCATATTTTTGGTTAAAGATTCATAATCTATAAAAATAGATTTATTTGAATTTAAGAAAATTTGTATTGAATTTATTTGAAGATTTATATCATTGGTTTAAAATTGAACTACTTTATTGAAAATTCGTTTCTTGGTTTAAACGTGGCTTTTTTTAATGCAAATGTAATTTTTAGTTAAAAATTGCCTTATTTGTTAAAAATTCAACTGTTTTGTAAAAATGCGTATTTTTGGCTCAAAAATTCAAAGATTTGCTTGCAACTTAACTATTCGGTGGGAAGTTGAACTACTTTATTGAAAGGTTGAAATGCAACTATTTAGTTGAATATTAATTAATAACCTTTAGTGAGGATTCAAGTATTTTGATAAAAATTCATATTTTTCGCTTAAACGTTTTTCGATTCAAAATAAAATATTTTTGGGTTGAAATATCAACTATTACATTTTATGTTGAAAATTCACATTTTTCGGCTGAGAATTCAACTAATTGGGTGAGCGTTGAACTACTTTCTTCAAAATTCATTTTTTGTTTAGAGATTCATGATTTTGATTGAAAACACATCTCTTTGATTTAAAATTGAACAAATTTGTTGAAAATTCGTTTTTTGGATTAAAATTATTTTTTTAACGTGAGATTGTACTACTTGGTTCAAAATTCAACTGTTTGGTTAAAAATGAACTTTTTTGTCGAAAATTGGAATGTTTGGTAGAAAATTAATCTTTTTGGCTTGAAAATTCAATAATTTGGTAGAAAATTCTACTGTTTTGTAGAAAGCTCCTCTTTTGGTTTAAAAATTTAATATTCTGGATGACATTTTTTTCTGTATTGATTGCAAAATATTTCTTAATTGAGAATTCAACTCTTGATATTTTTTGGTTAAAAATGGAACGACTTGGTTGAAAAGGAATCTGTTTTGGTTGGGAATTCGACAATTTTGTTAAAAATTCGTCTTTTTTGTCTAATTCAATTATTTTAAATTTAAAATTTAAATCTTTTCTCTGTTAAAATATCAACTATTACATTTTCTAGAATTCGTCTTATCTGGTTGGATATTCAACAACTTGGTTGGAAGTTATTTTTGGATGACCTCCAAATAAACAACGAAAAAAATCTAGTCTCCGAAAATTACGTAATATGGGTTGGGGTCAAGACTTGCGGATCCTCACGTGGTTAAAAATTTCAGAAAATAACTTTAAATAATTTATGCACAGCCCCTCCGAGAAATATTTTGACCCCTTTTTCAAATTTTTGGAAAATTGGGAAACACTGAATGAATCTCTCGATGTGTATCATTTTGGTTGCATCGGTGAGATAATTAACCCGTGAGACGCACATGACTGTCACGCATAATTTTACTCGCGCCCTGCGGTCTGCGCGAGGCGGCATGGCATCGGCAATTCGTTGGTTATTTTTAGAGTCAACCCTTCCGACCCCTTTATAGAGATTCGAGGAGCGGCTTCTCATAACTCGGGCCATGCTACTCAAAGTATATCCGCATCAACTGATCCGTTATACCTGTCACGTGCCCCCATAAGAAATGTAGAACAATCTGCACATGTAACCTATAAGTAATTAAATATCGCATTACATATCACAGTGAAAATAAATAATTTAAATTATATTCGACTTAATTTCAGAATTTACTTGAATGAAGAAAGCAACTAGATTTAAGTATGGTGACTTTGTGAAGCTCTTCGCCTGGGGTGATTGCTAGTGAGATTAATCAGCGACCTGGATCGGGGTAGTGTTGCGGAACGAACGTGTTATTTAAATAAACACGGGCATTCTAGATCATTTTAAAAAACTCTCCCCCCCCCCCCCCCCAATACAGCCTGGTACAATTCCCTTCCTAACTGAGTGAGTCACGCTTACCCCGAAAGGGATGGCTTAATTGTATAATAATAATAACTAGATTAAATGTAGCACCTCCTTATCTTAAAGAAGGAATAAGTATTTCCCGACTGAAACAAAGTAAAGTGTGCGCCTAACTTTCAATGAGGTTGATGATGCAAAGCTAATCGTAGGTGGCAGCACCGAGCCGAGTACTAGAGTCTCTGTCGATGAGAGACGAAAAAAATATGGTACTAGGTGTACGGTTGCTCATAATTAAATATATGAGGGTAAATAATTCTTAAATATATGTTGAATGCTCATATAAGAAGGTTATTTCACTTTTAGTGGAAATCACACATACAATGGGATATATGGTGAACTATAGTGAACCTAACCTCACTTTGCAAGTGACACTCAGAAAAGGATTTGTCAACCTTTTACGAATGCTATATGATAAATATTGATAAAAAAGTTTGAAGCATATATTTTGTTATGTTTGCAAGGTACAAATGGCACTTTATACTTATTAGCGAAATTTCTTTTCTTGAAATTCGTGTCTCATTGACAGAGGGTCTAGTACTCGGCTCGGTGCTGCTACCTAAGATTAGTTTTGCATAATGAATCTCATATACAGTTCTGAATATAAGTTTGAGGCCCTACTGAATTTCAGTTTAGCTCTGCCTTATTCGCGCTGGGACATGCGCGCGACGCGGCCTTGGTATTCAGCTTCGTTTCTGTACGCTAGCCCGCGTGTCAAGTGACGCTTTCTCGTAAATCTCCAAAATTCCCAAACAGTCGCAGAGTTTTATGTGTATCTTAAATTGTATTCAGTTGAAATAATGTCACTCGTGAACCGTCTATTTACTGTATTTCGACGTCAAAGCTGCATTTTCTGCTCATATGTTTAGTGTAAAGTTAGATTTTCAAGAAATGCTCGCAGAAAAATGAAGGAATTCTGCTTGAACAGATTTTTGGTTCTGATGGAGCTGCAATAAAAAGTAACCTCTCTTACTGAAAAGAAACCCAAAATGATGAATTGTTCCAGAGAACCCAAAGTATGAGTTCTAAATGTGCCTTTCTGTACAAAACTCATTTTCTGTCTCGGGAATCACTTCGAAGACTTTACTTTATAATACAGATTAAGTAATATTGCTATGGGAAAAATTTAATGGAGATACTAAAATATAGAGATTAGTCATTCTTGAACCGAAGTAATGCAAATAAGATGTGACAGTTTTTAAGGTTATCTTGAAAATCCGAACTTTTAACTCCTCATGTACTGAAAAGCGCGGGCCTATTTAAAATTATATAATATACATTTGCAATATTACGTCAATATTAAACTATTTTACGAAGTCAGGCATTTTTATCATTCAATTTAATCTGTTTGAAAAATTAATTAAAAACTTTTGTTAGTATTTATCTGCATGATATCAACGAACTAAAAAGGAACCCTTAAAAGGAGTTCTATTGCAGTCTCAAAGTTCTAAATAATGCGAACTTTTACTTGAGCCGCAACATTACCAAAGCACCAGTTTTTTCTGTGGCCCATTGTTCTCTTTCGAGATTGTCATTGAGAAGTATGATTGCGTAGTGGTGTTGACCCGAATAAAAAAATGCGTCTTCGAGGTTTTTGATGCAAAAAGAGTATTCTACTTGCGTAATTATAGATAATCCAAAAGGAATCCGAAGAGACATAAGAAGCCATAGAAACACAAGCGCTTGAATGAAAAAATGCATGGACGTGAAGGAAGCTAGAGTAGTATGCCAGGACAGAAAAGTGTGGCCACAAATAGTTTGTAAACAGAGTGACAATAGAATGAATGACACATGAAACAAATACCTTGGATACTAATGGGCCCAACTGGGGAACAATACATAACAATTTTGTGAGGCTCCTCACTTGGTGTGATTGCTAGAGAGATTGATCAGCAACCTGGGTCGGAGCAGTTTTGCGGAATAAAAGAGTAATTTAAATGAATAACACGAGAATTCCAGACCAATCTAAAATATCGATACCCAACACCCATATACCTATCTAACTTACACCTATATACCTGCCTACTTTATACCTATATACCTATTTACTAACTTCCAACCGAGCAAGTCACGCCTACCCCGAAAGGGAAATGGCCTAATGGTATACAAAAATAATAATAATAACATAAGGGTTATCTTTATAACTCAGGTGATTCCAGGATAGGTCTTATGAGTCGGGGGGGGGGGGGGTGTCCATCATTTCAGTATAAATATGAGTCTTACATTTAGCTAGAAGAGTCCTTAATTTAAGGTTATCTCAACCTCATAGTAACTTTTTAGTATAAATATTGTCTTAATTTTAGGTCTTTACTAACTGAATTTCAATATTTTTGTTTGTTCACTTTGAGAATTAAAATGTATTCTTAATTTTAGATTTCATATGCTTCTTTTTGTGACACTTCGAAATTACAATAATTTTTCACTTAAAGTAAGTATTCAAAGCATTCTATATCTATTAGTTGCATAAGGCTGTGCGTAAGGGGCCGTTTGAAAACGAAATAAAACTACAGGGGGGGGGGGGTACAGGTTTTGTGAAAATTTGTCACCTTTTCTGAAGAATTTTTTTTTTTCTGTTTTCAAAAAAACTCCCTCTTTTTATCGTTTTTCGCTTAAATTAGAACTGAATTAATAGAAGCAAAATAGGAAATCCAATTATTTTTCGTTGAAAGTTATTTATTTTTAATTTAAGAGTCTAAGATTATATTTTTGATTTAGAATTCCTCTCTTTCGTTTGCAAATTTTATCATTCGATTGAAAATGTAACTTTTATGTTGAAAATTTATTTTCATAACTGAAAATTAAACTTTTCCATTATTGGTTGAAAATTCATCGTTTTTAGTTCAAAATTCAACAATTTTGTTAACAATTTAATCATTTTCTTGTCAATTTGTCTTTTCTATATAAATTTAATCTTTTCAAATGAAAATGTAACGGCTTGTTTGGAAGTTGAACTAGTTTGTTAAAAATTCATTACATTAGTTGAAAATCCATCCCCTTAGTTGAAAATTTAATTATTTTGTAAAAAAAAAAAATTTTTTTTGAAAAATAATTTTCTCAATAAAAATTGAACTACATATTTCATTATTGGTTAAAAATTGATAATTTTTGGTTGGAAATGCAACAATTTGGTTGAAAATTTATCTATTTTTTCGTGAATTCGTAATAACTATTTTATTGAAAATTCCTCTTTTTTGATTGAAAATTCATGTTTTTTTTGCCGGATAAAAATTCATGTTTTTTTTCAGTATTTTATTTTATATTTTGTTGAAAGTACAATATATGTCGACATCTCCATATGACATCACAGTATAAAATAATACTTACGCAACGAATAATTATCGGAGAGCTCTTTTTTTTCCTCTTGGTAGCTCAAATCCATATTCGAGGTGGAAAGTCCCTGCCGATCTTCAACACTTGTGACAAATATGTTACATTTTTTAAATATTCCATTTCCAAAGCAGCAGAAAGGAATAAACAGAACTTGTGCGATATTCAAAATAGAAAAATTATTCCAACAGACAAAAGAGTGATAATTTTTATAAAGCTGTAATAAATTATTAAAACCCATAACAAATGTATCTTATTGAAAAATATATTTTTATAAAAATACTAAAAGATGGAAAAATACATTGAATGTGAAATAATGACTTAATCATTGTTACTCTTACTTAACTAAATATTTTAGTATAGAAGCACATTCTCGTAAAAAGTTAATCCTAATATCAATTTTTAGTCTCTAAAGTAAAATTATTATCCTTGTGGCTTACGACCTTATGCAACTAGAATCTAGGTGGATGATATAACATTCTACAATACTATTTTTAGAAATAAATCAATAATCTTCCAAAATATTTGAGAAAAGCCAAGAATATATTCAAACTGTTAATAGAATCTTATAAATAGAGAATGTTAAGTGTGATTCTAAAGCATTCATACAAATTCCAGAGATTCTTGAATTCTATAACACTCAAGAATACTTTGGGAAAGTAAACAGTATTTCAGAGTCCGAAAAGTCAAGAACATTCCAAACTGTTTCAAAATATTCTAGAAAATTTAACAACATTCCAAAATTTACAGACAATTTCAGAAATAGATAATATTCTAGAAAATTTAACAACATTCCAAAATTTACAGACAATTTCAGAAATAGATAATATTCTAGAAAATT
>CAKNXH010002168.1:540337-627788 GCA_932178445.1 Andricus quercusramuli | reverse complement strand
CCCAACTGAGTTTGGTAAAGTTTCTCGAAATATTTTTCTCCGTGTATTCTCAAAAGCACAAATTCTGCTATGGCCCCGATTGGTTCCTGACCTGGCCGCTCTAAATACAGTATGAAACACAAGCCCCGATCAGGGACAGATCTGAGTGCCCGATTACCGGTCGCGGATGAATCTGGGCCCTAACTGCTTAACTTCAGTGATCATACGAGAACTGGTGTTTTCGGCGTGGTATTTCAAAAACTCTCATACGTTAAAAGGGACGGATGTAAAGGTTTTTTATTGATAATATCTTGGATCGACTGCAAATGCAGTTGTTATCTTTTTTCATCAGGACCGCAGCTAATATACTTAAAAATAATTCAAACCGCTGACGTGTGATTCTTTGAATGTTTTGATAAATTCTGAAGACATTTTGTAGACAAATTGGCTTAAACGTTCTCGTGACAGTTCTGGAACGAGAAATAACGAATAGGGGAGATGAGACTAAGGTTTCGAATTGATGAGGCTATCTGAGGTTGCACAATTTGGAAGCTCGCTCTTTGCGTTCTTCAACCCTTTTTCCTGCCACGCAAAGTCGATCCTCCAACACCGCACCGGTGTTCCGAAAATACCGCTCGTACCGGAATATGAAACCAGAAGTTACACGGGGAAAGGGCATCTGGTGCTGTACGTGCGCCACACCGCACTGTGTATATGCGTACGCCGTACGTAATTCTGGTTTATTTATATTAACGTAAGGCAATAAACTTTGAAAAAATCAAAGTTCATGGAGTAGAAACGCATGCAGAAGGCAGTGAATGAAATTTCTATATATGCTGAATGTGTTTCTTCAGTTATACAACCAGGGATAGAAGACGTCTGGAAGTCTGAAGTAAAGAGTCTAAATATGAATGATTCGGTATTAGCAAAGAAAATGAGTAAGATTAAAAACACAACAACACACAGTGGAAAAAAATGACTTTTTTGGTTCAAAATAAGGTACAGCCCACAAATATTGAACGATTTGGATAAAAAAAATTGAAAAAAGGCTGATAAGATTTCTAAGAGAGTTGTCGAGCCTGATTTTTGAATTAGGTTTTCAATTTTTTTATGAATAAACGAATATGACGAAAAAATGGCCATTTTTTCTATTTGAAGTTGCCGGTATATTAAGTCTAAAACCTAGGTATACGAAATCGCCATTAAGAGACTATGTTATTAAATTTCATATACCGCATATTGATCATTGATCAGAAAAGTGAGATATTTGCAGCGTACACAAATTAAAAACAATGTTGTCAGCAATTTTCAGTTATAAATAATAAAACATAATATTTTCTCCTAGGTGAGTGTAAATTACATTGGTTTGTAAAAGAAAAGTTCAATTAAACAAAATAATCAAGAAACCTAACCTCCAAGCACCTGTACTCAAGTTAAAATTCTAACATTCAATGCGAATCCTAGAAAAAATTCCACTCGCACGTTGCACTGTAATTATAAGTAGGAATTGAGTCGACGAATTTAAGGATATTATTTTATTTTTTAATATTTGACAAGATCTGAAGGCATCGAAGAACTTGTTGTTTTCATGTTTTACCTACTTTAATATACATTGGTATATTAATTTCACAACATGATGGTATATTGAAATTAATTTACGGTATATGCAAATAATTACTCACATGTATAATAAATTCCGATCCAATTTTTTTAACAATGAACAAAACAATTTTATAAACAAATGATTTGTGGAAAAAATGTTCATAACAATATTATATTAAAAAAATGTTCTCTTAAGATTATAATTGTTTATATTATAAACAAATTGAATGCATAAATGCAGTAATCAGGCATTTTTCGACAGATAAATTCGTTTCTTTCGATGTCAATTTTTTTTAATGAGGAATCTTATGATAATTTCAGCAAAATTCATAATTTCTTGATTAATCTTATGATTTTTTAAAGCAAATTTAATAAGCAAATGCATTATTCGGGCATTCGTTGACAGAAATATTCGGCTTTTTCAATGCCAATTTTTTAAGTTGGGAACTTCATGACAATTTCAGCAACATTCATAATGAGTTGATACATTTTTTGATTTTTTTAAACAAATTTAATAAACAAATGCATTATTCGGGCATCTGTCGATGCAAAAATGATTTTTTTTTTCGATGTCAGTCTTTTTTATTGGGAACTTATTGATAGTTGAGGCAACATTCATAATTAGTTGATAAATTTGTTGATTTCTTTCAGGAGAGGTGATTGATATATTAGCATCACTTGTGCGCAAAATTTTGAATTCCACTGATCCAAAAATAGTATATGATTGACAAAAGTGGAACAAAAAGGTCTTTCTATACTCGATCCTGAAGCTGCAGCCTTATTAAAAGAATGAAAGTATTGAGAAACTTAAACTGAAAGGACTGAGTTTGAAAAAAAAAACTGTTCTGTCGACAAATACCCAAATAATGCATATATTTATTAAATTTGTTTAAAATATCGCAGAATGTATCAACTATGTATGAGTGCTCATGAAATTATCATCAAGTTCCCAATTAAAAAGATTGACATCGAAAAAATGTAATTTTTCCATCGACAGATGCCTGAATAATGCATTTGTTTATTAAATTCTTTTAAAAGAAATATAAAATTTATCAATCAATTATGAAATTTGTTTATAATATAAACAATTTTAATCGTAGGAGAAAATTGTTCTAATACAATATTGTTTCCATTCAAATTTCTTGCGATTTGACTTTAAAAAACGTATCATTATGGACAATCATAGAAAGCAATTTTTCAACAAATAATTTGTTTATAAACATTTTTTTTTGTTTATTTTATAATATTGGAACATCTTCTAACTAATGTTAGTCTATGAAACTTAGGCGATTTCAACAATTTTTCTGTTATTGACAAGCACCGGGAACGTCAAATAAAAAATGGCCATTTTTTTCGTCATATTTGTTTATTTATAAACAAATTGAAAACCTAATTCAAAAATCAAGCTCGGCAACTCTCTTAGAAATCTTATCAGCTTTTTTTGAAAATCTTTTTTGTCTAAATCGGTAAATATTTGTAGGCTGTACGTTATTTTGAACCAAAAAAATAATTTTTTCCCACTGTGCAACACACAACGACAATACAACAGTTTTTTTAACTTGTCTCTGATTTTATCAGATTTTTAAAACAAAACTTATTGAAATGAAACCACCTTCCGATTTTCTTCAAACCATTTTTTCTTGTTGATAATTATAATAATTATATATACAACAATAATGGTTGTATGTCAAATTTATTTGCATTTAGTATTATTTTGTATTTTTTAAGAGATTGATGCGATTAATTCTGGTTATTGTCTATAATCAGCTGTAGATTTAATAAAGGGTTGCTATTATTGCATTCTATATTGGAGAGTTCTAAAGTGATGTATCGACGTGTCCAAATGAAAAAGTTTCTTCTCGGAGAAACTAAATGAAAAGGTGCCAACTCGTGGAGATAAAATGAAAAGGTGCTACAGAGTTGAGGGCGCTTATGTCCATAAAATAATTTATGCGGTATTTCGAAGCCTCGAGGGCTCGCCACGTGAGTTATCACCTTTTTATTTTATCTCCACGAGTAAGCACATTTTCATTTGGTCTTTTCGAGATGGAACTTTGTCATTTGGACAACAAAACATTTTGTTGACCCGAAGAAATTTGTTGAATCAATCAAAACTTTCTATACTAACAATTTAAATGATCAAATGAAAAACATTAGCAATGTTGTTTAAATGTGTTTACATTTTTTCAATTGTAATATAAAATTAAATAACACTGTTTTCTAATTTATAACAGTAACTTCCACCTGGGCGAAGTTAACTATTTTATTGAAAATTCCTATTTTTTTGGTTAGAAATTAATTTTGTTAACTGAAAATGTAACTATATAATTTTTGGTTTCAAATTTTTCTTTTTTAGTCAAAAACTCAGCTATTTGGTTGAAAATGCATGTATTTTGTTCAAAATTCGTCCATTTGGTGGAAAATTCATCTTTATGCTTGAAATTTCAACGGTTCGGTTGAAATTCGTTTCATCTCTTAACTGAAAAATATCTCTTAGTTGGAAATTCAAATTTTTATGAAAAATTGTCTTTTTTTCTTGAAATACAAACTATTACATCTTGTATTCCGAATTAATTTTTTTTTGTGGAAAATGTAACTACTAGGTTGAAAGTTAAATTCTTTGTTAAAAATTCATTTCCTTTGTCGGTGATTCATGATTTCAACTGAAAATTCATCTCTCCAGTTGAAAACTTTGTTGTTCTTGAAAATTAATCTTTTTCCAACTGAAAATTTAAATATTTTGTTGAAAAATCGTTTTTTTCTTCAAAATTAATTTTTTCAATTGAAAATTTCACTAATCCAGTTGAATATTCCATCCTTTTAGTTGAAACCCTATCTATTTGGTTAAAACTTGGTTTTATTTCACTAAAAATTTAAGTATTCAATTTCAGGTTGAAATTTTTTTAGTTAAAAATTCATGTATTTTGTGGAAAATTAGTTTTTTTGGTAGAAAATTAGTCGTGATGGTTGGAAATTTATCTGTTTGTTAAAAAATTCTACTATTCCAGTTCAAGATTCCTCATCTTAGTTCAAACTTAATCTTTTTGGTTTAAAATTCAACTTTTCCAGGTGAAGATTGATCATTTTATTAGCAGTTAAAAATTCATCTCTTTAGTTGAAAATTTAAATACTTTGTTGAAACTTTCTTGTCAAAAATGTATCTTCTTTGTTAAAAAGTGATTTTTTTAGTTACTAATTCAACTTCTTGGTTGAAAATTCAGATTTTTTGTTGAAAATTCGTCTTTTTTGGTAAAAAAATTTATTTTTCACCGCAAATTTAATACTTCCGTGTTTAGTTGAAAATTGAACAGTTTTAGTTGAAAACCCGTGTTTTTTTGTATTGAAAATGCAACTATTTGGTTAAAAATTCATCTATTTTGCTAAAAAGGCAATATTTTTACTTAAAATGTTAGGAATGTAAAGCGTTTTAAATTGAATTTAATATATTGCCCACATTAATTTCACTTAAAAGAACATATTTCCCCATTTTCGTGAAAAAATCTATCTTTTCCCCTTTTTTCACAGAGTTTCTGCTCACTGAATTTCAAATATACGAGGATAAAATAAACATTTGTTTCAAGTATTATTCAAATTAATGGAATTAACAAAAAAATTCAAGATATGATTCATCCGGATTTAAGTATTATTTATTTAATTATTCGAAGGTGATAATATATTCAAGAATATCGTGTTATATAATTTGCCAAGGCTTTCTAAATTAAACATATTAATAAAATAACATTAGTTATTTAATCAAACATATGAATGATACTACTTTTAAAAATTAAGATACTTTTCACAAGGACTGAATGAGAAATATTATGTATAATATACACGCAAAATTTTATGCACATTTCGAGTCGAGTTTTTAAAAAAATGCAAAATGCTCGCAATGGCTCCGTACTATGAACAATTATATACCTGGAAAATTTTTGAGATACCTAGAAAATACCTGAAATTATCATGGAATTTTGTTCCAGAATTCGAGTAAACACTCTGATAATTGTGAAACAAAAGAAAAAAAGTTTTTACGCCTGGGAGGAAATTTTGGAAGAAATGAAGAACAATACTATAAGAGGCTCATCATAATAATTAATTTTGTTTCCTCATTGAGTGAGGTTCGTAATGACCTTAATTTTAAAATCTACTTTTTTGGCATATTACCATATAATGCGACACCAAGAACTCGAAAATACCATTTTTTTAAATGTGCGTATGTGTATGTGTAATTTTATTCTGTTTAAATATCTCGAAAAGTAAAAAAAATATGATTATGAAAGTTGATCGAATTGTTGCTGTCCAGGTCTGATAGTATTTTCAACTCGATCGGCGATTGGAACTTTTTTTTCTAGTTTAGAGATAGAGAAAAAAATGTACCTTCTTTATAGGAGAAAAACTGTTTGTATACTCAACATATAACACTACGATATCTAGTGTAACTGTTCGCGTCTTCGAGACGCATCGATCGACCTATTGTTGAAACTTTCATATGACCTAACAGTAACGATATATGAAGTTTTAAAAAAAAGGTTTATTCTGTTAACATGAGAAAAACTTTTTTGATATTTGAAATATATATATATATATATATATATATATTTTAAACCTTTTATGATCCACTAGTACCGATTTACGAAGTTTCAAAAAAATGTGTGTATTCAGTTTATATCAGAAAAATTTTGTCTCATATTAGGGATACAACATCAATATATATGATATATTTGTTCGCGTCATCGAGAGGCATCAATTGCTCAATTGAACAACCTTTCATGAGCTATATCATAACCTATCAACATCTTTGCAAAATTTTTTGACAAAATCCATTGATGAAATATCAACGAACATTCTTGATTAATTAATAGAAACTTAGGAAGTGAAAGCAGAAGTTACATTGTTTCTATGGAGACAACCTTTGTTTCAATTTGGAATATGACACTGCCGTGAGCTAAATAGTTGTTCATTGTAACAGCAAAAAATCGATTGACATTTTGATCGACTCTCAGATTTTCAAAATGCTCATAAAATAAGCAGAAATAAATACACTTATAGTAAATACATACTCTCTAAATCTGAATTAGTAGAAAACTACTAATTGGTAGTAGTTTTCTACTAATTCAAATAGCGCCGATTCGTTTACTGGTAATTAGTAAGAATCTACTAATTCAAAGAGTAAGAATAACTGACTAAATGAATTAGTAACTATATCTACTAAAGGAATTGGTAATGATACTATTAAATGAATTGGTAAATGTATTGTTGGTTACTATTTCAAAGGGTAGTCTCACGTAAATTTAAAAACTGTTTTTTCAACGAAGAGAATATTATTAAAATATATTAATACATTATTAAAGTCGGATTAGGTCCGATTAAACAACAAGTTAGTTCAATCCGAATTTAAAACATGTTATTGTAATAATTAAAACTAGGATATTATTAATCTTTAAAAGTTTTACAAGACAAAAACAACTCTGAGGTCGTAACGGTTCTTCCTTTAGCCAGATAAAACTATTAAAATATAATATAATATCATGTTTAATTATTATTACAGTATAGCTAAATGAAGAAATCATACCTGAAAAAATATTCCCTGACAATCCACAGTTTCGCGAGTTTATTATAAAATTTTTTTTTTCAGTTTCTGGGGATTTAATTAATATTTTTCTAATTTAGAAATCTTCAACAAATCATATTACAAGATATTCTCAAATATATTGGCACCATTAAATGATTAAATAATCAAACAATACTCAAAACATAATCAATCAGTTCTTGAATTAGTCTTTAAAGTCTATGAATTTGAATAATAATTCAAACAAATTTGTATTTGATAGTTGACAGTTGAATTTTGAACTGAAAAAGATCAGCTTTCGACCTAAAATACAATAGTTAAATCTGAACATAAATTAATTTTCCAGAAAAAAAACTGTTTGAAATAAAATGATGAATCTTTTACTGAAATAAATGAATTTTTAACAAAAGCGTAACTTTTAACCAAGTTTTTTTTATCTTCAATGAAAAAGATGAAATTTAAAATAAAATTATGAATACTTCACTGGAATACTTACATTTTCCACCAAAGAAAAAGGCAAATTTTCAGCCAAAGTGATGAATTTTCACCTAAGATGGTGAACCATTGACTGGAATAGTTGAATTTTCAACTAAAAATGATAATTTTTCAACCTAAAATTGAATGGTTACATTTTTAATTTTGTATTATATTAGACTAAAGAGATGAATTTTTAAATAAAATGTTGAAATATTCGACTGGAATAATGAAATTTTCAGTTTCGAAACGAATTAATTTTCTGTTAAAGTAAAAACAAATTTTCAAGAAAATAGCTAACTTTTCAACCAAAGAGATACATTTTGAATTAAAATAATGAATCTTGAACAAAAAAAAAATCAATTTTAAACCAAAAAGTTCAGCTTTCAACATAGTAATTAAATTTGGAATTCAAAAAAGATGAATTCTAGACGAAAAATGTAGTAGTTGACATAAAAAAATTAATTTTTAATCAGAAGCAGTTGAATTCGACAAAAAAACTACTTTTCAACATGAGTTGAATTTTCAACTTGAAAAGATTTTTCAGTCAAGGGAGAGAAAAAATTGCAAACAAGCTGTTGAATTCTCCATGAAGAAGATTAATATTCGAAATTTAAACTAAAAACGATCAATTTTTAAACAAAAGTATAATAGTTAAATTTTCATTGAAAAAATTAAATAAACTAAATTAAAATGTTCGCGCTTTGAAGTATCCAGATACGTTCATTTTAACGTATCCGCAGTTTAACAGTATGGTGATTCAAAAAAGTCTTTTTTGAAGACAAAAGAGTGTTAGATTCTGTTTAAAATTTAGGTTAAATAATCATTTTTGTGCCTTAGTAAAACTAGATCTGGTGATTATAAGGGCTGCCTCAAAAGTGTAAGTTTAGAAAATGAAAAAATACTTTGAAATCGGCTTTAAAACAACCTCTTCATTCGTAACAACAATGAAATGAAAATTTTAACCCATAAATTCGACTTAGAAGTTGTAAATTAATTTTTTTTAATTTTAACCATCGACATATCTTCTAATTTATGTTGAGTGAGTTTTCTGCAAGTTAGAGATCAAAAAATAAAACCTTTATCAAACTATTAGTTAATTACTATATGGTACGTCGACTTTCATGTAACACAGTATGCTATCAATATTATGTTTTAAAAAATCATGTTGACAGGAAAATACTAACTATTTACAAAAAGTACATAATTTTCAATTTTCGACAGATACTAGAAACTTTATCAAAAAAAATAATTTTACATTCACTTGTTGGTACGAATAAAAGAATTGTTTTGAATAGGACTATTATTGAACTTTTACCCTGCTTGAAGCAACATTTTTAAGGCAGCACTTAGAAAGTTAGAATTTCCCGACTGAATTCTCCGAGGCTAGAGACATACTTGATTAATTTGCTCTTTATTATGAAAAATTCAAAAGCCGTTTTGACTTTGAAAAAACTCATTGTACAAAGACGACAAGCAGTCATATCATTCATGTAAATGGAATATGTAATAATGATTTACATTCGGACATTTGGACAACTCCAGTGCACTTTTGAAGGTTAGCTTTTTGACTTACTTGCAAATTTCAGAAAAAAATATATGAATAAGCGAATATTTGCTTTTCATACCTTCCACTTTCACCACAGTGTCTAAATCTAAGTGGTTTTTATGAATTTAGCCAATTGCTGCACACATTATTCCTCGAATAAGGTCTTCTAATTTTCTGAAAATAAGTTTTAGTTAACCTTACTTTTTTCAACGAAACTTTCCCAGATCCCTTTAAACTATTCACCTAATAACTACTATTAGACAAAAACTTACCCATTTTAGAGAAGCTACGATAAATTATTTATCCTGCAATTAATTGCAGTTATAACCCACTCCTTGCCATCAGAATCCGCTTATTCACAAACTTCGGAAAAATTTGGGAACAAAAAATAGCTATTGTTATTCTACCTAACTTCACGAGTTCACATTCTGGCTGCATTGAAAAAATATACGGTGTATTGACAAAACATGAACCTTTCTTAATTAAAACTCAAAAAACAGCAGAATGTATTTTAAAAATTATTAAATTATGTTTCCTTAGCAATTCATTGCTACTCATTGAATAAGTAAGTTGCTACTACTAAGCAGATTAGTAGAATACCCTTACTAATTCATTTAGTAACATAAATCTTACCATTTCATTTAGTAGAAAGAGATAAAATTACTAATTTAACAGTCAGATACAATGCTACCAATTAGATTAGTAAAATTTCTACTAATTTGGATTTAGAGAGTATATAAGTACTTCACACCGGTATTTATAATGGAAGAAGCATTCTGTCCACTTAATAAAAACAAAATTCTGCATAGATTATGACATATATTGTGATTCTTAATTTAACGAAGATTAATAATTTACATAAAACTTAGCGTCTCATCAGCTGTTACTTGTGAACAGAAAATAAAAGAGAGGCCAGATGAAAATCATTGGTATGTCATTTGTAGATATTTGTGTGTTCGCTAATTTTAAGGGTACCCGCATATGTAATAATACAAAGCCCCTCAAGCATTTGTCCAAATTATAAGCGCGCAAAATAAATTTTGGGCCATTGAAATACGGGATCTGGAATGTTAGGGCTATTTTATCGCATAATTCGTCAGTAGACCTTGATCTTTCTTTCACGATTGTCTCTGTAATTCACAACCATAATATTTCGTATATTATATCATTGATGTACCTAAACTATATGGGTCCACTTAAATTACATGAGGCTTTTTCTGTGGGAGCCAATACTGCAATGTTGACTCTCCTTTTTTCCCACATAAAGATTTTAAATATTTTATTCGAGTTTTTCTGTATCTCTTCATACATTAACATGTTAGGGGCCGTGCATAACTTATAGATAAGTCCTTTTTTTTTGGGTGGAGGGGGTGGGATAGTCCAAAGATTTTTCTATGCTGTCTTAGTAACTCAAAAACGAAATTAAAACAGATTTTATTGTAAACAGCAGTTTTTCAGCGCAATCTAGGGCTTACCGTAGTACCCTAGTGCATCAAATGTGAAAAAAATTATGTTACTTTAATGACAATGGTAACAGAAATACTTGTAATTTACCTGATGATATTAGTAGTCCCTAGTTATATTAGTATTTATATTAAATGTAAAAGTCATCACTTCGCGAAAAAAGAAATAAAAAATCCGCCTAGAGCGCGACTGTTGGTTCTCGCGCTTCGCGCTCAATAATATGTTTACCTCGCGCTACGCGCTCGACTTTGTACTTCTCCCACATTTGTGCACAAACTTTCTAAAAGTGAAAGGCAAAGCATCGACAACTGTAATTTGGTGATTGTGAATTCTCTTTTGTTGAAGCTCCTTCGCCTTTAACGAACACATTCTCATCACTTATCTTGTGCTTAGCACTCGATTCTGTCCAAAATGCGAACTTTTCAACATTATTTTCAACAATATTATATCAAATGAATATTACATTCATTTCTATAGTAATAGTAGTAGTATAACTCTATGTATTCATTATTTACATATTATGTCTTAATCTAATATTATTTTCACTTTTTCTAAAATAATGAAAAAAATACGTATATACGGAACTTAGATAGTACTATCAAATCCAAAAAATGGTCAAATCAAAAAAATAATGAAATAAATTACCTATGTGAAAAGCGCTTATAATATATACAAATAATAATTTTGTATACAATTTTTTCCCGTTTTTGGTGCTTATTCGCAGTCAAAAAAGTGCGAAAATCCCTACAATATTTCCCTGATACGGCAAATTAACAAATTCCATAACTGAGATTTTTATATGGATCGAATTCATTTCAAAACAGGCAGGTCCTAGTTTTTCAGAGGAAATTAGGCGACTCGTATATTTCGGATTAAAAAAAAATGTCCATGAAGTTATGGATTATATTTTGGAAAATCTTCTTGTCATATTTTTGAAATTCGAAGGAAGAACTATCTGAAGCACTAGGGAATTAACAATAACAAAAATTCAACAAAATTCATTTGAAATGACGTATTAAAAATTCAATTAAAAAAATTAACGCCATGGGAAAATGTTACTTTCTTGACTAACGGTAACGCCAACGCGTTACAAATTTCAAGGTAGTAGGGGTTACGTTAACACAGAAAAAACAAAAGGTAAAAAGCGTTTCAGGTAAAGTGTTGGGATTAATCTCGGCATGCCAGAAGATCACTAATTTTTCATTTTACCCTTAGCAACCTTCATTTTTTTGTATGGCAGGATTACCCCCAGAATGTTTATCCCAAACGCTTTTTACCATTTCGTTTTTCTGTGAACACGTTAACTTTTGACTATTAACGTGTCAAACACCGGGGGGGGGGGCAAAACTTACGGATCCTGACAAAGGGGGGTACGTACGTGGTTGAAAATTTCAGAAAAAAAAACTGCACGTAATTTATGCACGGCCCCTTATTGTTTAAGGCCCAAAAGGAAATTTTGAAGGAGACAGAACGGATGTTGCTTTCTGAAAGTGGGGAACCACTAACACTTCTTAAATAATAATGAGCAGGACAGGCCGGAAGGCAGATTTTTTCTCAGGGTCGAAAACTTCTAGCCTTCAAGTGTGCCAATCACGTGTCATAGTACATAGGTGGAGAGATACACGCGTGCCTCGTTTGATTTTCTCGAGCACGGGTAAGGTTTACATTAAACGTGTTAACGCTGTACACGTGGTCAGTGTTAATGCGTTGTAAACATGAGCCTACGGAATTCACGTACACAAAATAATGGCAAATTACAATTGAATTCTGATGGGAACTAGAGAAAGAATTTTTAATCAATTTCATTGGGTTATCCTTTTACCAGTACTGCCGTACATTTGAAGAAAGGTACCTATCAATATTTTTTTTATGTAAAATGAGTATTTTATCATTTCCCTCACAGCAAGCGATATCGGTGGGATATCCAATTTATCTCCCACGATATCTCAGGCATATCCCAGGAGATTCCAGGGACATCTCGAATGAAATTCTACGGGGCGGAAATCTCGATATCCTTAATTGGAATGTCCCAAAGATATCTAAGAATATGCTGAGGATATCCCATTAATGTCCCTATTTTTAAAGTCCGGGATATCTCAAATTCCATAATTCGGGACATCCTAGGATATTCTTACGATGTCCCATATTTAAAATGCAGGATATGCCAGGGATGTCACCAAGATGTCCCAAGATATCCTAATAATATAATTTTTTATAATATAAAAAAAAATCATGTATTTACCCTTTGCAAATAATTCATACTCATTGTGCTTTGAATAAACAAACTCATCATTATTTAAAAAAATGTATCTTTGCCCGGAGCTACAAAAAAAAAAGAATCGAAGATAGTATGTAGAACCGTCTTTTCATAACTTTTCAGCCTTGTCTTTTTCAACACTTGTGACATGTTGTTGACCGTATAACTAAATCAAAATTCGGCAAAATCATGAAAAAGGTAAGCAAATTTTATATTAGTAGGTGTATCAATTTCAATGAATTCATGCATGCAAGCCGTGCAAGCTGCAGGTTTAAAAAGATATCAGAATTTTCGGCTTTTTCTTCATTACAGTCAACTTAACCTCAAAAGTGCACAAAATGTCTAAATGTATACATTAATGAATGGATGGAATATTTGCTTTTCAAGTAGTAATATAAAGAAAATTGAAATACGTAATAATAAAAAGTTAATTCAAAACATGAAAAAATTAATTAATTAAATGGACATCAAAAACGGTATCAAACTTTTCATGAGTTTTATCCATTGCCACAGATATCCGCGGATATACATATCTATAACCTCCAGCTAGCTTTCATATACATATTCATATTTATATGATATGATATACATTAAAAATTTCTTAAAAGCAATAAAATTGTTGTTCTTATATATTCTTTTTAATTTCTTGAATTTTTAATCCACTAGTAATATATTAGAATATCAGCAGAATTTATTATTATAATATCGGGATATTCGTGGAACATTTCACTACAGTATTAGGATATCCTACGGACATTCTGGGCAGGATATCGTCAGCATATCCTGTTACGATATCCTCAGCAGTGGAAATCTTGATATTTCTGGAATATGCCACGGATATCCCGGGAGATTTATGAAACATTTTTCAGGATATCACATATCCTGCTGAGATATCCTAGGGATATGCCAAGGATATCATTTTGTTGTGAGGGTTATATCATTGCATTCGTCATTAAAATACGTATTCATCTGTATGTCAAAGGTCCCCCCTTCTCACATACTTGAATTTAGAAAACTGTACGATAATGATAATGGCGCATGCGCACTTTGAGGCACGTCTATTTTGCAAATGGGCGCAATAAACGCGCATGCGCACTT
This sequence comes from Andricus quercusramuli, assembly GCA_932178445.1. Lineage (NCBI taxonomy): Eukaryota > Metazoa > Arthropoda > Insecta > Hymenoptera > Cynipidae > Andricus > Andricus quercusramuli. The sequence continues at coordinate 613,796 of CAKNXH010002168.1, read as the reverse complement.
TAGAAATAAGTCACTTTGCTGGAGATAGCATGTGATATACATATAGCATCGAAAACAGGCTTCACAGGCCAAAATGCTCGAAAAACCGAAGAAATAAGGATATTTTCAACGAAAATAAGGGAACAAATTCTTTTAAATGAAATTAATGTGGGTACTCTATTGAACTTAATTCCAAACGCTTTACATTCCTGACATTTCAAGTAAAAATGCATCTTCAACAAAATAGATGAATTTTTAACCAAATTTTCGCACTTTCAACAAAAAGGACGAATTTTCTACCATAAGGATTAGTTTTTTTAACAAAAAAGATTACTTTTCAACAAAGCACATGAATTTTCAAGTATGAAAGATACTTTTTCACCCGAACATGTACCTAATAGTTGATATTATAAAGCAAGAAGATTTGAATTTTATATATCCAAGACAGTTGAATTAAAAAAACCAGTGTGTGGCAGTGGGGCCACAAGGCAGGAGTGAAACTTAGATGAGTTAACTTTGAAATTTTTCGTCTGAAATCATCATGAGCCTTGAGTAGATCGCGTACAAGTATTGTCCGACCGTCTTAAAAAAAAAGAAAATTTCCAAAATCAAACAATCGATTTTATGAAAATGTAGTATTGCAGAGAATGAGGAAATAAACCTTTTCCTGTTGAAATTTGCTTTGCCAAACTTTTATTTTTAAAAATAAAAACGAAATATTGAATCAAAATTTCTCCCTGATTCAATTAAGATTTAAAACTTCGATCTTATTCGTTCATTGCTTATTTTTCAATAATGTTTAATTACAAAATGAGGTCAATTCTAATTGTGTTCTATGGTTTCGCTGGTAAAAAGTATTTGGTAACTTCAACTTTCGAACAACTTCCAGTGAGTGATTTGTTCAGCAATGTTGAATGAAGTTTTTCGGAAAATCTCGAATCGATTCATCAAACTTACTGAGATATTCAGATTTGGAAAAAGCACTCAACGACTGCCCTCGCTGTTAGCTAATGAATGCATCGCGAGGACTGCTCTGGCAGGCAGCGTTTTCGAAGTTCAGTTCGGATTTCCTGTTAATATTTTGAAAGGAGGTAGGAAAGAAATTAGTATATTATAATATATGTATGATACAAGGAAAAGTTATTTGATAGACTATTGCGTAATTCTCACGTGCACGATACTGATGTTTACGAGGCAATGAACTTAGAAGAAAAAAAATGCAATTATTTTGATTGACCATTAAATGACGTCCAGCCTATGTTATCCTAAAAGCAGCCAAAAAAATGAATCGTTTCAAAATAAAATATATGATTGTAATTTTCACAAAAAACTGCTCACTTCGTGCAACATTATTTTCTTACAGTTAAAGTAATAATTAAAATTAAGTTTCCAAATTTAATTGTCACATTTTTGTTCTTCTTTCACATTTTGATTGCATTTAAATGAAGTGCAATTTCAGTTGTGTATAGTATAATTCAGGATATTTTCCATAAATTGAGATACACATCTCTAATGTAATGTTCATTTGAAAAATTAAAATTTTCAATTTGGATTTCTCGTCAGGAGTGAACGCTCCTGTGAAACAGATCTGTGTTGTTTTTGCATAGTGCCCCTCAATTATTCCTGAATGTAAAAAAAATCTCCCAATTGGAGATAAAAATTTGCCATTCATGTCTAAAAATATAAAGCGGTTGGAAAACACTTTCTCTGAAACAATGAGTTTTCCAAAAATACAGTATTTTTTATACTTAACAGACCTACCTTAAAGTTAACAGTTTCAAGGATGAATAAAGTCAACTAATTTTTCTTCGACCTCCTTCCAAAATATTAACAAAAAAGCCAAATTGAACTTCGAAAACGCTGTCTGACAGTGTAGTCCTCGCGATGCATTAGTGATTAGCTAACACCGCAGGCAGACGTCGAGTGCTCTTTCCAAATCTGAATATCTCAGTAAACTTTTAACGCATCGATTTGGTTATTATTATTAAAAATAAACGTTTGACAAAAAAATTTCTCATATGAAAAAGTTACATTTCCTTATTATCCACATTTCTACATTCTCAAAAAATTTACTTTTCGATTTTGAAATTTTTCTTTTTTTGCGACGATTGGAAAAAACTTTTACACGTTTCCGAGCATCGGACGGGTTATTGCATCCGGCGGCTCAATTGCGAATCGCCGCACAAAAGGGAGACGTGAATAAAGAGAGAGAAGGTGCAGACTATAGATTATAGACTATAGACTATAGAAATTATAAATGTAAGAGAGGGACAGAGAGATATCCGTTCGTGCGGTCGGTCGTTTTTTCCAATTCACTCGCGGCCCAAAAGAAGTTTCACTTCAAAAAAGACAAATTGAAAAAGAGTTTGATCCTCAACCAAAACAGATTAATTTTCAAGCAAATAGTTGCATTTATAACCAAAAGCATAAAATTTCTACTGAAAGAGACGCATTCTTAAACCGAACAGACAAAGTTTTAACAAAAGGATTAAATTCCCAACAAAAACGTTTTTCTGTCTTGGAAGGAAAAAATTTACGACCATATTGTTAAATTATCAAGCGAAACGCATATATTTTCAGCGAAAAAAATGAATTTCTAGGAAAGTACTTCAATTTTCAACCAAGTGCTTGAATTTTCAACCAAAAAAAATGAGTTCTCAACAAAAAATATTATAGTTGATATTTTAAATAAAAAAGATTTTAATTTAAAATCAAGAACATTTGACTTCAACCAAAAAAAACTAATTTTCAATGAAATTGTTAAATTCTCAACCAAAAGAGATTTTTCAACCAAGAAATATTTTTCAGTTGAGGAAGAAAAAAATTGCAAACAAATTGTTGATTTTTCAACCAAAAGAGACGAATTTTCAAACTCACTAGACGAATTTCCAACAGAAGAGTTGAATTTTCAAACAAAAAGGACGACATTTAAACAAAATTGTTGAATTTTCAACAAAATGAATACATTTTTAACAAATTAACTTTCAATGAAAAATAGTTGGATTTTCTTTTTTGGTTTTATGATTACTAAAAATTGAATTTTATTTTCTAAAAAAACGAAATGAGGAAATAGGAGAAGCACTGAATTTCAATCATATATAGACGAAAGAAAAATGGGTCAAGTAAACATTACAGTTGATTTTTATTACTTTGAAAGTATTAAGTTTAAAAACCTGAAAATTTCTCTTAAAAAATCAATTTCAGTTTCCACTGCACACTTTTTGATTTTGAACTACATACTTTCAAATCCGAACCATACATTTTTTACGAAAAACAAGTTTTTTTTATATCGTTCGATTTGTAATGAAAAAACGAATTCATATGTAGAAAATGTGATCAGAAAATCTACATTAAAGTTGGAGATAATTAGACTCTAATTAGTCATGGGTTAATAGAACTCAATGAGAAAGTCCAACTATTTTTGATAGAAAGTTCATTTTTTTCTTTTCTCGTTGAAAATTTAATTTTTGAATTAATAATTCACCTATTTGTTTGTTGGTTGAAAATATCTTTCTCTGTTGAAAATAAATGTGTTTTGGTCAAAAAAATTCGACAAAAACACTTTTGTTAAAAAATCATTTTTTGGTTGAAGATTCACAATTTTAGTTGAAAATGCATTTCTCTCGTGGAAAGTTGACTAGTTTATTTGAAACTTTTATTTTCGTGTTAAAGGTTTAACTTTTTATAGAAAAATCAACTTTTTTGTAGGAAATTCGTTTGTTACAAATAAAAATTGATTTTTTAAAGTGAAAATTGGACTGTTCCAAGTTTTAGTTAAAAACTGAACTTTTTTAGTTTAAAAATTCTAATATTTGTTTGAAAAATGTATGTAGTTTATTGGGAATTCTTCGTTTTTGGTAGAAAATGGATCTTCTGAGTTGAAATATAACTATTTGGTTCAAAAATTATGCGTTTGATTGAAAATTCATCGTTTCTGGTACGAAATTAATTTCGTTTAAAAAGTATGTATTTTGTTGAGAATTGGCCGTTCTTTGTAAAGAATTAATTTTTCTTGGTTGAAAATTCAATTTCTGTTGAAAATTTATGTTTTTTATTTAAAACTGTACCTCTTTCGGTAAAAATTTCATATTTTCTGGTTAAAAATGCAACGTCTCCGTTAAAAATTGATCTGGTTTGGTTGAGGATTCAACTATTTTGTTGAAAATTCGTCTTTTTTGGTTTAATTTAATAGGTTATGATTCGAAATGAAAATCTTTTCTTGTTTAAAATATTAAATATTATATTTCTTGTTGATAATTCATCTTTGGTTGAAAATTCAACTACTTGGTGGAAATTTGAACTATTTCGTTAATTCATAAAAAACAGTAAAATTTCACTGAAACTCTCCTCTCCCAAACCGTCTGACTTTCTTTTTGATGACCCCTAAATAAATTAACGAAAAGAATGTAGTCGGCAAAAATTACGAAACTTACGGACCCTGAAAGGGGGGGTTTAAAATTTCAGAAAAAATCTTAACGTAATATTTACGCAGCTCCTAAATACATCCAGACGTTCTTCATTTTGATTCTTGCCCAGTTCGGTTCAACTTTTCGGGAGAAAAAACCTATCTACAGTTTTGGATTTTCAGCTTAATGGTGCAACTTGAAAGGCGCTAATAAACAATAAAGATAAGTATGGATAATAAAGAAGTATGGACTGTGATCCGGGATGTCGTTTTTAAGAGTGCGGTTGTCGAAGAAAAGAAAAAACCGCATAAAAGAAAGTTGAACATTACAGGCCTCAGCGATGAGAAGAGCAATAGACTCGGAAATGATTATAGACACAAAGAGAGGAAAGTTAAACTACTAGTCAAGAAAAGTAAAGATGAAATCAGAACAGAAGGAAAAATGCAAAAAGACGTTGAAGGAAGCAAGAAACTATTTTATAAATGGGCATTGACAAAAATGAAGGAATGTAGAAGTACAGAGTTAGGCAGCATGCGAAATAGCAATGGTGAAATGCTATATGTTACAGACAGGATACTAGAAGCTTTGAGAGACTCTTCTAAGGAATGTTTAGGAGTTGAAGCTGTAGGGCACCACAACTGCGAGATAGAACACGAAACGTTAGAAAACCCAATTGAGAGTCTTTGAGGTTATGAGTATAATTAGAAACTTAAAAAATGGCAAGGCTACTGGTGTAGACGGCATTAATGTTGAAATTCTTAAATGCGTTTACGTTTACATACCTCACAGGTTGTACGAATTGATAAATTTATGTATCGAGATGGGAGAAGTTCCAGATGAATGAAAAAGCGATTATCATACCAATATACAAAGGAAAGGGAGATAAAAGCCACTGCACTAATTACAGATGTATCGGCCTATTAAGTACCGTAAGTAAAATATATTCAAAAATACTTATTCGTAGGGTAATAAAAATAACGGAAGAAAATTTATGGGAAGTCCAAAGTTGATTTATGTCAGGAAGATCATGTACGCTTCAAATATAATTTTCTGTGCATTTGTGTAAGGGTTAATGGGAAACTGAGTGACTGGTTCGATATTATGTAAGGTGTTAGACAAAAATGTGTTATGGTCTCATGGCTATTTATTATATTCATGGGCAAGTGGCTAAGAATGGTCCTCGTCGATGAAGAATGTGTGGATCTCGGGACAGGGAGGGTACGTGGGTTAGCGTTCGCAGATGATAACGTTTTTCTGGCAGAATGTGTAATTCCAATTTCCAGTGAAATTTTAATGAGGGTATGTGCAATGTTTATAGTATGTAAATACTTGAATATTATTTAAAATTATGGATAATTACAGTAATCACGGAAACTTTTTTGATTTCGAATTTAGGGTCATAGACCTTCTTGTCAGATAATACAGTGTGCCAGTAGACATATTAGAGTGACAGCCATTATCTTAACTGGCAATCTTGGTAATACTGTCATCAGCAATGCTCGATTGCAATAACTGTAATGCTCACTACAGGCTCTCCTGATGCGTAATCTCAGCATTAGTTTTGTTATTGGCTACTACCGGGTGCATGATCATTGTGTGTTTCTGCCAATAAGTGATGTGTTTTGATCCATTCTAAGATTGACATACATGTGAAATTATCAACATGTTTTCATAATATGGAATCAACCATCATCCTCTAGGGGCTGCTCAGAAACTACGTCACACTTTCAGGGAGGGAGGTAACAGGTTTGATAACTATTTGGGATGTAGGGAATTAGGGTTAACGCAGAACGTAACATCACGCTTGGAAAATATAAATGTGCATAACAATTTTTTGAAATGCTTCTAAAAATGAATATTAGTAATTTTATTTTTCAAGCAAGGCATCCAAATACAGATTTAACGCTCTTTTCCCTAGTCTTCTCTTTACCTCTCTTTTAAAAGTAGTTCCCCTTTTGTCCTCTGCTTTCAAGAAAGTTCCCTGTTTTTCGTTTTTCGCTTGAATGTGATCTGAATTAATAGAACCCAATAAGAATAACCAACTATTTTTAGTTAAAAGATAATTATTTGTTATTCAAAAGTCTATGGTTATGTTTTTTTGGTTAAAAATTAATTTTTTCAGGTGAAAATTTGACTGATCTGGGTTTGGCTGAAATAAATCGTTTTTAGCTTGGTCGAAAATCCATTTTTTTCAACTGCAAATTTAATTATTCCATTTTCGGCTGAAAATGGATCGTTTTTAGTTGAAAATTGAAAAATTAAATTTTGTATTGAAAACGTATCTTTTTTGGTTGAAAATTCAACTAATTGGTTGAAAGTTGAAGTACTTTGTTGAACATTCATTTGAACGGTTGCAGATTCAATTATTTTGTCCAAAATTCGGTCTGTTTGCTTGAAGATTAATTTTTTTTAACTGAAAATTTATCTATTTCACTATTAGTTGCAAATTGGTCGGTTTTGATTGAAGATTCAACTGCTTGGTTCAACTGCTTTGTTGAACATTAATTTCACTGGTTAAAAAAATAACTATTTTGTTAAAAACTTGGTCTTTTTGCTTGACAATTTTTGAAAAAAATTTACAACAGATATTGAACTATTCCATTACTGATTGAAAATTGATTGTTTTTAGATAAAAATTCAACAATTTCGTTGAAAATGTACGTATTTTTATTTGTAGATTTGTCTTTTTCGGTTGAAAATCAATTTTTTCAACTGCAAATTCAATCATTTCATTTTTGACTGAAATTTGATCGTTTTTAGTTAAAAATTCAATTATTAAATTTTGTATTGAAAATTCATCTTTTTTTATTGAAAATTCAACTACTTGGTTGAAGGTTGAAATCCCTTTTGGAAAATTCATTTTGCTGGATATGGATTTAATTATTTAGTTCGAAATTCGGTCTGTTTGGTTGAGGATTAATTTATTTTAACTGAAAGTTTAAATACTCCATTACTGATTGAGAATTGAAGTTTTTATTTGAAAATTCAACTATGTATTTTTCAACAGAAAATTGAATTATTCCATAATTAGTAAAAATTGAACGATTTGAGTTGAAACTTCAACAGTTTGGGTTGTCAATTCGTCTTTTTTTGTCGAAAATCATTTTTTTTTAACTGCAAATTTAATTATTCCATTTACTTGAAAATTCAATTCTTTTTTTGAAACATTCGTCTTTTCGGTTTGAAAATTCATATTTGTAGGTTGAACATTCTGTTCATTCAATTCAAACTATTAGGTTGAAAATTGATCTTTATGCGTCTAAATATCAACTATTTGGTGAAAATTTATTCACGTTGTTGGAAATTCAACTATTTTGTTGATTAGTCAACTTTTTTGTCTGAAGGTTCGTCTTTCTCGAATAAAATTTAATCTATTTTGTAAAATAAATCGTTCTTGGTTCACAATTTAACTGTCTTCTATTACATATATTCGTTTTTTGGCTTAAAGATTCAACTATGAATTTTCAACTGACGGAACGAATGTTCAACTAAAATTATGAATCTGCAACCATGAAAACGTAATTTTTAACAAATTTTAGTAGTTGAATTTTCAACCAAGAAAGATGAATTCTCAACGAGGAATGTGAAATTTGATATTTCAAACAAGAAAACATTTCAATTTTAAACAAAAGACAGTTGAATTTAATCGAAAAAGACAAAATTTCAACATCATAGTTTAATTTTTAACCAATAGTTGAATTTTCAGTAAGAGTGGAATTTTCTACTAAAAAAGATAAATTTTCAACCAAAAATGGAAGAGACAAATTTTCAGTTAGGAAAGTTAATTTTCAACAAAAGAAGAGATTTTCAAATAAACATTTGAATTTTAAACCAAAGCGATTAGTTTTTAAATGAAATTATGATTTTTTAACAGAAAAATTAATTGTCGACCAAATAGTTCAATTTCAATCCAAGAAGAATAACTTTTTAACAGAGTTTGCTAATTTCGTATGCGAAAATGATGAATTTTTTGTATAAAAGATGAATTTTCATCTAAAAAAGATAAATATTCAAAAAACAAATTTTTAACCAAAAAGTTTGATTTTCCTCCAAATAGATGAATCTTTAACCAAATTTTTAAATTTGCAAGTCGAGATGACAATTTTTCTATGAAATATTGAAATTCCGACTCGAAAATATGAATCCTCAACCAGAATTATTACAGTTGATATTTCAAACAAGAATATTTTAGTTTTAAATTAAAAATAGTTGAATTTGATCAAAAAAGATGAAAAATGTATCAAAATGGTCAAAAGAGATGAATTTTCAAGCAAGGATAATTTCCTGGTCAAGAAAGAAAATAAATGTTCATTGAATTGACCTATTTCAAAGTCGAATAGACGAATTTTCTACAAAGCACTTGAATTTTCAGCCCGAAATTATAAATTTTCTGTGAAGAAGTTCATTTTCAACCAAGTAGTTGAATTTAAATAATTAAATAAATAATTAAATTTTTAACCAAAAAAGAGGAATTCTCAACAAAAAAATATAATTAAGAAATTAATTCAACCAAAAATAGTTCGATTTTTTTATTGGATTCTATTATTTCGGTACTAGAATAAAGGCAAAGACTGTGGAGCCTGCGATAAATGAATAATAATTTTCATCATTTATACACTGAAGAATAATGCTTTAAATAAACCTTAAAGTTTATTTTAATTACTTTGCAAATATTAGATTTCAAAACTAGAGATTTTGCTAAGAAAACAAAATTAATTTTCCACTGCACACTTCTTGATATCAGACTACACCCTGTCTGTTGTATTTTCATATTATCACTATTCATATATTTCTGAAGTTGCACTTGTCATACAGAAAAATAAATAAATAAAACATTTCTTGCTTTAAATTCATTCTCGTAGGCTCATTTATGTCACGGAAAAAAATAGATATTAAAGAAGACTATCAATACATTACTAGTTGATATCTTAGCGAATCAAATATGGAACATAAATCTAGATATTGAAATAGAATTATGGTTTTTCGGATATACATTGCTTTAAAAATTTTGGCGGAAAATGTATCAGTATTTTTGGATGTAAAGTCCTTCTAGATTTTATAGAAATCGGCATGCTTTACGGGTAATTTCTGCATAATTAAAAAATATTGGTTGAATATCTTAGATTCTGCCCTTTAATATCTTGGATATTGTTGGGTAAAATCTTCTTTTTAACATGTTTGGATGCTCAACTTCAATATCTAGATTTCTGCCCTATATACATAAAAATAGCTAAGATATTAACTAGTAATATCTAAAATTTTCTTCGTGTAGAATTTAACAGACAATTAGTTACGTTTTACTGCTTCAAAAGCGTGAAAAAAGTTTTTGAATAATTAATATTAGAATTATTTATACAGCCATTCGAAGCTTACAATTTAAGGTTTCTTGTCAAATAGTGAGCTCAAAGAACGGAATGCAATGTGATGCATTTCATTACATATTCTGTAGCTTCATCAATGTATGGAGATAGGCAATACAAATACTGTTATAGCAACTCCATTGTTGATATGTCAAACTAGATCTATGTGTCTAGCATAGAAAATAAAGAGAAGCGAGGCGATGAACTTAACTGCACTATGAGCATAGTAATTAGGTCAACTTATTAGTTTTGAAGAGGTTGATAATTGGAAAATGTATGATAAAAAATGCGTTCATTACATTAGTAAGTTTGTGTAAACTCAATTTTTATGTTTATTACGACATTCAGAAGAATACTCAACCATTCTTCTAAACACCTGATACGTTTTAGGCAATCAGAAGAAGTCAATCATAGAACATTAAAACAAACATCAAATGGCTATCTAATTTTTTTTTCAATTTCATCTTATTGATAAAATATACTTTTACAAGAGAATACAAATAATGATTTTACGTCATATATTCAACAAGTCTCATTTTCAAGAGGAGAAGACGCTTTTTCATCAAAACAGTTGAATTTTTGACCCAAGAATATTAATTTTGAAGAAAAAAATATGCCCACTGCGCGGGCACATTCTCATTGCGCGCGGCGCCTCGCGCCATGCTTGCCCGCGCCTGGGGCGCGCGGGTACTCTTTCGCGCTTCCCGCTCATTTTCGTGCGCTCAATGCGTACATTCTAGCTGCATTTGCTCAAATATCATACATATTGTAACTTAAATCAAAAACTGTGATTTAAACCCCTGAGCAACTACAGTCATAAAATGGAACTGAAATTGTTTTTAAAGAAAGGTTCTCAAAGCACCTTCGGCTTTGACGATCACATTCTCATTGCGACACTCGCGCTTCGCGCTCGATAATTAGTTTATGGAGTCAGTTCTCTTTGAAAAATAAACCGATTCAGACAAAATTGAATAAGTTGTAAGAAGCAGGTATGTTTTTCCATGAAATAATCTAGAATATTTTCAATTTGTGTTTAATTGAAAAATTCCATCAGGATAATTTGTGAATCTTGTTAAAATCTATAAAAAAAAATACCACAGATGTTTTTTTCATTTTTTGAGAATTTTGAAAATTTTGAAAAGCATATAACTTCTTCGATTTTTATCGAAAATGGCACGAGGTTAATTTGCAAGTCTTTTTGCCGTGTACCAGGAATTTTGACAACAATCACTAAACTGACTGGTTGAAAATTAACTTTTTTCTTTGAGAGTTAATATTCTCGAGTTAAAAATCCGATTGTTTTGTGGAAAATTCGTCTTTTTGGCTTAACAATTCAAGAATTTGATTGGACCTTTTTTCTTTCTTGACTGGAAAAATTGTTTTTGGTTAAAAATTAACCTCTTTTTGTAGAAATTTCACATTTATTGTTTGAAAATTTTATTGTTTGGACAAAATACATACATTTTCAACTAATTACTAATATACCAAGAAGACGAATTTTGAACAAATTAATAAATAAAAATAAAATAATAAAGTTTCAACTAAATAGTTTGAACAATGGATGTTATGCTAGTTTCTAATTGTTAACTAAATTTTAGAATTTTCAAACTGAAAAATATCAATTTTCAACTAAAAATGGTGTTATAAAGAACATTCATTTAGTACAATTAATTTTAAATTGTATGAAATTTTCAAGCAAAAAAGACGCATTTTCTACAAATCATCAGTTGAATTTTCAGCACCCTGGTTCAACCCTTGGGTTAAAATTCAACTCTCGTTACAAAAAATATTTTGTTGTTGCTGAAGATTCACCATATTAGTTATAAATTCATCTCTTTGGTTAAAAATGTGACTGTAATGTTGGGAATTCTTTTTTTCTTCAAATGAAAATTAATCACTTTGGTTGAGAATCGAACTGATTTGTTGAAAATTCGTGCTTTTGGGTTTTTGACTTGAAAATTTAATAATTTGGTAAAAATGTTTTTCTTTCTGGACTGGAAAATCTTTCTTGATTGAAAATTAAACTTGTTTGTCACAAAAAATATATTTCTGTTGTTGTTGGAGATTCATCTCTTTGATTGAAAATTCAACTATTATGTTGAAAATGGCCATATTTTGTATAACAATATTATTCTTCAGATGAAAAGAAGTGACTCCACAGAGAAGAACAATTTTCTACCTTTAAAAATGGGAAATAAGTCATTTCGTTTAGAATAATTGTTTTCAACAATAAGAATTGTTGTTGAGTTATAATCTTTAAGATTAAAGGAAATGATTTCGTAGAAAATAAAAAGTTTCCATGTTCAGAAATGCGATATAAGTGAGTATGTTTATAACAGTTATTTGTGATGATGACGATTGTTCTCGCCGAAGTCTCGGTCATGATTGATTATTACTTTTACGTAATCCAACTGCAAAATCAGTATAAAGGATGAATTCAGACACCGAAAATGCAGAAAATGTCAGTTTTAAAATCAATTTGTATATAACAATAACTAAAGAAAATAAATAATTTAATCTTACTTTAGGAGACATTATTTGTTCTGCAATCTGGTTGATTTGTATGATCCCATATTAGATTTAAGACTTGTGAAGTTTTCATAAAAAATTGTTTGCTCTTAATTGTTGATTTATGATTTTCTTCTGAATTACAAATTTATAAATTTCAATCCTTTCTTGCGAAGACAGGCTTTTTGTCAAAACTTTTAATCATATTTATTTTTTTATTTGTAATTTGAACCTGTAGATTAATAATTCAAAAGAAAATTATCAGAAAAATGGACAGTTTTTACTCGAGTAGTTCCCAAACTTCCAATTTTTACATAATAGAAAAATTCGTCTGTTATTGAAATTCTATCCTGCTAAACAACTGTGGGTGTCCACATGAAAAGAGTCCTTATGGCCGGTATGAAGTTATGTATAAAGGCATATAGGCGGATAAATTTCCGGAATTTTAGGCCCAAAATGAGCCCCATAAGTTGAAAAACGAGTCACCAGGGCATTTTCGAATTTGGAATTACACACGAAAAACCGTTTTTTCGTGAAAAATGCATCTAAACTTGGCAAGTGCCATAAGCACAGTATAGTCTCAATTGATCAACCCCCACTCAAACGCGTAAATAATAATTTCGACCTCAATTTAGGAAAGATATATGTACGAATTCTATGTATTGTTAAGAAAGGATAAATAAACAGAGAAAAATAACCATATGTTTTATGACACTTAAACCCAACTTAGGGTAACGTTGAACGTTTAGCCATAAGTACAGGTAAAAGCATAAAATGACCTGCAACAAAATGTACACTTTGTTTTTTTAGTGGCAATGAGTATATTATACGAGTACCTATATATCTTTCACTTGCGTCACATTCCAGATGAAATCATCTTGTTTGCGTCATTGACTTCATGCATTCGTCTTTGTATTGTTCAAAATCTTTACCTTAGCTAAATACAGTTTCATAAATATCAATATTCAATCCATGCAATTTTGCTGTTATTGTTATTATTATTATACCATTAATCCATTTCCCTTTCGGGGTAGGCGTGACTTGCTCGGTTGGAAAATAGCGAAAATGTATATAGGTGATGCACTTAATACTCAAGGGGGTTGAATCTTGAATTGATCACATTTTTGCGTCATTGTATTGGCATTCTTCAAAAAACTTGTTTTCCAATGTATAAGATTCGAATGTACAAAATTTTTTTAATTCATATACATACTTAAGATTATTTATATAATTATCTTTTCGAACAAGATGTTATCATGCATGAATCTAGATGTCTCCTCACGTGTGAAGGAATCGGAAACACAGTCATATGTAGTGGTGTGTCACACGTAAATTTTCCTTGGAACACATGTATGAAAATAACTTCCGTCGAAAAATAACTAGGTTAACATGTTAAGCTACAACTGTGTTTTGAAAAACATATACAACTTCAAGAGATTGATCACTTCTGAAAACCATGTGAAGAGGCTTTCTTTAAATCTTTGAAATTTCCTGAAACCTCCTGAAATTGCTTAAAATCGAATGAAATCTTTGCAATCTTGATAAATGGTGTAGGGGAAAGTGGGGCATGGTGTCAATGCGGGGCATGGCGACTCTTGCAAATAATGCTCGTGTTTGTTCATTTTCATATTAATTTTTTTATGTAACATAGGTTTCTTTGGTGCCCAAGAAAGCTATTTTATGTAAAAAAAACTAATATAAAACTCAAGAAACACTAGCATTATTACTCAAGAATTGTGTGGTCAACCCCTAGCACAGCTTTTCAATTAAATGGATCGAATTCTGAGAGAAATATGTACATAATTCCAGATCAAATTTTGGTATGTTAAATTGTTAACTAGCATAGTTGAGTAAAACCTCAAATTATCTGAGTGTACACAGGAAATTATGAAGAGTGAAAATTTAGGGCCAAAATACTGGCCCATGATCCATCATATTTCTGGATGGTAAGTTGATTATCTGTAGCATGCGTTTTCAGTTTACGGTCGCAGTTCTCGTCATAAAAAGCTATATTTAATCTGCAGCTACCAAGTGAACGCTTTATGCTCTAAGCTTTATGGTTCACCTACTTCACTTGATTTAGTGATTCACGAATGTACTCCTTGAAGAGGTCGGTACAAATTTCAAGAAATATGTGGTTGTAAACACTAACTGATGTTTCTATATGATCAAAGAATTCAAAACATCAGTGCAAAGATTCGTTGACCCTATTGAAGTTCAGTTTTTAGGTAAAGTATTCTTTAAATTGATAATGTGTAATCTGTAAATTGCGAAAGCTTTTTAAGAACAATACAAAAATGTCATTGAAATTGGGTAATTAACCATTGAAATAAATTATTATATATTTAGAGTTTCTTAAGTATCAATTCCTTTGTCATTTACTAAATGTAAAAAGACAAAAATGTTGTACAAGAAATAATAATAAAGGCAATTCTGAAATCTGAAATTACTGCTTAATCGAAGAACAACATTCGAATTAGAATGGATTTTGACCTCACCCATAAAAATACGAAACTACATAATAAAACTTTATGGTTAATGATGATAAAACGAAAAATAACATACGAAATTCGAGTTTATCAAGAAAGTAAATAAAATTGTTAGAATATACGAATAGTACCATTTAGTTAATTCCAATGTTAAAATTTGTCGCATTATTCATGGGTGCTATGTTTGCTACTTTGATAGGAGCAGCATATACACTTTGTACGGATTTTCCGATCTTAATCCACCATTGAATACGTCATAAGAGAATTATTAGCATAAAGGAAGGAGTCGTTCAAAAACTACGTCACACTATTTCTTTCCTCCCCTTCTTCGTCACAGATCATCACACAAAGCTGGAACCCCCAGTGTGACATCGCAAATACAAGCACCCACCTCCCCTTTAAGTCAAATTATTTTCTACGATTTCATTTCATGAACGCGTAAAATGAAACAAGAAACATATAAACATAATATTTTAAAACACTACACATCACAAAATGCTCTCAGAACAGGGAAAATGGGGAGATTTTTCACGAAAATATGAAATTAAATTCTTTTAAATAAAATTAATATACAGATACCACGAGTTGTCAACAAAAAAGTTGGATTTTCGAGCTGAAAACTCAAATGATTCAGAAGATAGTTGAATTTTTAACCCGAAAAGATGAATTTTCAGTTAAGAAAGATGATTTTTGAACCAAAACAGGATAATTTTCAAACAACCACTAAACTATTCTCAAAACAAACAGTTTCGTTTACAAATAATTAAAATTTTAAGGCAAAAAATAGAATTTGAAACCAAATAGTGGAATTTTCAACCTAAAAATAAGAATTTTCAATCAAGTAGTCGAATCTTCAAGTTAAAAAGACGAATTTTTTAGATGAAGCTTGAATTTTCAACAAATGACTTTACTACCAAAAATGCTGAATTTTCATTAAAAAACAAAAATTAATTAATTAATTTTTAACCACATAGTTGAAGTTCCAACCAAATAATTGAATTTTCAGGCAAAATAAATGAATTTTTTAGAAGACAGTTGAATTTTTAAATAAAAAGGACGAATTTTCTATCCAAAAAGCCGAACTTTCAACATAATAGTTCAATGTTCAACAAAATAATTACATTTTAAACAAAATAGTTGAATTTTCAAATCAGAAGGACGAATTTCCTATATTCAAAAATACAAATGTTCAACAAAATAGCTCAATATTCATCAAAATAATTAAATTTTCAACATGATTGTTGAATTTTTGAAGAAATAATTGAATTCTTACCAAATTAGTTAAATTATTATTACAAGAATTACATTTTCAACAAAATAATTGACCTTCCAATTAAAATGATGACTCATCAACAAAAATAATTAATTTTTAACAGTGAAAATAAACTTTTCAACGAAGTAGTAGAACTTTCAGTCAATAGAAAACAGTCGAATTGAAACAAGAAGTTGAATTATTAATGAAAAATGTAATTCAACAATTAACTTTCTTCCACAAAATATGAATTTTCAATGCAGAATTACCAATTTTTAACAAAGAATATAATATTTGATATTGAAAATAAAATAAAATTTTAATTAAAAATAAAAACAGTCAAATTTAACCAAAAAGGTGAATTTTTAATGAAAAATGTAATTCAATAAGCAACTTTTTTCCTAAAAAATATGAATTTTCAATTCAAGAAGACGATTTTTCGATAAGCAGTTGAAGTTTCAGACAAAAATATACTTTTAACAATATCGGTTTGCAGAAAAATAGTTGAATTTGTAATCACATAGTTGAATTTTCGATTTACAAAGAATCAAAGCTGAATTTACAACCAAGGAGTTAAATTTCCATGATAATAGTTGATCTGTCAACTAAAATAATAAATCTTCATCAAAAACCAAGTGCATTTATAACAAAGAAAATCAACTATTAAGCAAGTAGATGAATTTTCATTTGCCTTACGAATATTCTCAGCGTTAATTTTCAACCAAGCAGATGCATTTTTTACCTGGAAAAATTTTGTAGTCAAGAGAGAAAAAAAATTCAACCAGATTGTTGAATTTTTAAACCAAAAAGGCTAATTCGCTAGAAAACGGTTGATTTTTTGAACCGAAAAAAGATATCCTCAACTGAACAATTAATTTTCGTTCGAATAGATAAATTTTCTACCAAAATTAATAAAATTTTCGACCCAAAAAGACGAATTTTCAACAAAAAAGTTGCGTTTTTAAGTCTATGAGACGAACTTTCTACAAAACAGTTGAACCTTCAATCCGAAAATATGACTTGTCAACAGAAAAAATTCAGTTTCAATCAAAAGGTTGAATTTACAAACAAAAAACTAATTATCAACTACACAGTTACATTCACAACCAAATAGTTGAACTTTCAAGCAAAAGACGGATTTTTCAGAGAACATTTGAATTTTGAATTTTCAACTAAGAACTTTTCTAAAAAAAAAAATTCAATTGAAAAAAGATGAACCTTTTTTCCATAAAGACCGATTTTGTAGAAAGCAGTCAAATTTTCAAACAACTAAGATGAATTTTTAGCAGATTAGTTGAATTTCCAACAAAATGATTTCATTTTCACCAAATAGTTGAATTTTCAACCAGAAACAATTTTTCAGTGAAGACAGAAAAGGGAATTCAACCAAATTGTTCAATTTTTTATTTTTAACAACAAAAAAGCAATTACGACCAAATATTTGAACTTTCAACCAAAGAAATGGATCTTTAACTAATACAGTGAATTTTTACCAAATTAGTTCCATTTTTGACTCAGCAGTTAAGTTTCCAATCAAGGAGATCAATTTTCTTTCAAACAATGAATCTACAACCAAAAGCATAATTTTTCAATCAAATTGTTGAATCTTCAATTGAAAAGAATAAATTTTCAACCAAGAATGAAATAGTTCAATTTTCGGTTAGAAACATTAATTTTCAATAAAAAAGAACAAATTTCGTCAATCCTTCACACTTTGGCGTGTCAGAAGATTTGGTTTGCCACCTCATTCTATTCAAAAGTAAGAACTGACAGCTGTGATCCGATCGCGATAAATCTCAATTCTTATTATGATCCAACGTGCTCTATGGTTATTTTCCGCCCACTTCGTGCATCGACAACCGCCCTCTCGCCATTTGCGAGAATCTTGTTATTTATTCTCAGACGATCATGCGTACCTTGCTTTCTACCCCAGCACATTAAGTTTTCTTTCTTATCTTTCTCGCGTTCTATTCGTCCCATAAACTGATCGGTCAAGCCGATACTTCTGCGTGTATATTTTCAACGATAACTTCTCAGTCTTCATACTTGTTTCTTGTTTCAAGGGACAAACCAGAGGCGGCGGAGCCCTCGGGTGCGCAGGGGGCAATGCCCCCCCCCCCCCCAAATCGCGCCCCGGGGGGGGCATAACTGATGCCCCCCCCCCCACCCCTCTGGAATCAAATGACTAAATTCATCGGATCGCTCGAATTTTTCCAAAATTGAAATTCTCCTTTCGTTCTTTGTGACTTTTTTTGTGAAATAATTTAATTCTGCGAAATATTTAGAATGTCATTGAAGTCTTTGGAAATATTTGAGATATTTTTGAAATATTTGTGAATGTTCATGAATATATTGAAATCTTTATGAAATAGTTGAAGTCTTTGTGAAATCTTTTAAATCTAACCGAAATCTTCGCGATATCTTTAAAATCTTAATGAAATCTTTTTGAAGTAATTGAAAACATTGTACAATCTTTGAAATCTATCTGAAATCTTTGAAATTTTTGTGCAATCTTTGTCAATTTTTTGTGATATCTTTCTGAAAGCTTTAGAAATCTTTGCGAAATGTTTGGTAATACATATTTGCGAAATTATTAGAATCCTGGTGAAATCAATGAATTCTTCGAATTTTTTGTGAAATTTTCCAAATCTCTATGAAATGTTTAGGAAATAATTCAAATCTTTGTGCAATATATATCATATCTATCTGATATTTTTGCGCAATCTTTGGAACTTTTATGGAATCTTTGAAATATTTGGGAAATCATTGGAATCTTTCTGTAATCTTTGTGAAATTTTTCTGAAATCGTCGGAAATCTTTGCAAAATATTGGAAATTTTTTAAAAATATTCATAAAAGTATTGAAAACTTTGTGAAATATTTGGAGAATCTTTTTGCAATCTTTGTGAAATCTTTCTGAAAGCTTTGAAAATCTTTGTGAAATATTTGATAATATTTGTGAAATTATTGAAATATTTGTAAAATTATTAAAATTTCTTTGAGAGTAGGAAAGAAAGTTTTCTGTGCATTTATTGACCTAGAAAAAGCATTCGACAGGGTAAATAGAAGTAAACTTTAGGAAGTCCTTAAATAGTATGGAGTAAATGGAGGGCTCCTACAAGCAATAAAAACAATATATACAGGTAGTAAAGCGAGTGTAAGGGTAAATGGGAAACTGAGTGACTGGTTCGATATTATGCAAGGTGTGAAGCAAGGATGCGTTATGTCCTCGTGGCTATTTATCATATTCATGGATAAGTGTCTAAGAACTGCCCTCTTCGACGAAGAAGGTGTAGATCTCGAAACCGTCAAGGTACGTGGGTTAGCTTTCGCAGATGACAAGATTGTTGTGGCAGAATCAATCGAGGACTTGCAAAGAATGTTGAATAAACTTAATACAAGCATGAAGAACATGGGCCTCAAAATTAACGTGAATAAAACGAAAGTCATGATTTTTGAGGGAAAAAGTGAGAAAAGAATGTGCAACATTGTCATAAATGATGAAAGATTAGAACAAGTTGGCAAGTACGTATATCTGGGTAGCCTATTCACTAGCGACGGAAAAATAGATGGGGAGTTAGATAGGCGCATAAATAAGGGTAAGCAGGTTATCGGTAGAGCAGGGTCCATCCTCAGGAATAAAAACATATAAAAAAAAACTAAAATGGCCATACATAACTCTATCTTAGTACCGACTGTATTATACGGTAGCGAGACATGGACCTGTCATGAAAAGGACAGGAGTAAAATCAACGCGATCGGCATGAAACCTCTCCGCATAATATGCGGGTAAACACTGATGGACAAAGTCAGAAACAAGACAATCCTCAAAGAATGTGGTACAGGAGAGACACTAGTTGACATATGGGAAAGAAATCAGCTAAGGTGGTTCGGACATCTTGAAAGAATGAAAGATGAACGACTGACCAAGCAAGTATATAAAGGTAAAGTAAATGGCAGAATGCCCATAGGTAGACCGCCGAAAGAATGGTTAGAATCTGTGAATGAGACATTAATCCGAATAGACATAAGAAGCCATAGGAGACACAAGAGCTTGCATGAAAAAATGCATGGACCTGAAGGAAGCTAGAGTGGTATGCCAGGACAGAAAAGTGTGGCGACAAATAGTTTGTAATCAGAGTGACAATAGAGTGAATGGTGCCTGAAACAAAGACCTTGGATAATAATGGGCCCAAGTGGGGAACCATACATAGCAATTTTGTGAGGCTCCTCACTTGGGGTGATCGCTAGAGAGATTAATCAGCAACGTGGGTCGGAGCAGTGTTGCGGAATGAACGTATCATTTAAATAAATGACACGAGAATTCCAGATCAATCTAAAACATCTATACCTAACACCTATATACCTATATACATTATACCCATACACCGACCCATTTTATACATATATACCTACTCACTATTTTCCAACCGAACAAGTCACGCCTACCCCGGAAGGGAAATGGCTTAATGGTATAATAATAATAAATTAAAATTTCTGTGAAATTTTTGGGAAATCATTGAAATCTTTCAATTTTATCAAAAATCCTTGCGAAATCTTTGTGAAATCTTTGGAAATCTTTGCTAAATATTTGAAATATTTTTGAAATATTTGTGAACGTATTGAAATCTTTGTGAAATCTTCGTGCATTTTCGTGAAATATTTGTGAAACTGAAATTTCTCTGAAAGCTTCGGAAATCTTTGCGAAATATTTGGTAATATTTGTGAAATTATTGAAATCTTCGTAAAGTTATTAAAATCTTTGTGAAATCTTTGGTAAATTATTGAAACCTTCATGCACTCTTTGAAATCTATCTGAAATCTTTGTGAAATAATTGAAGTCTTTGTAAAATATTTAGAAATCTTTGCCAAATAGTTGAAATATTTTTGAAATATTCAGTAATATTTGTGAAAGTACTGAGATCTTTGTGGAATGTTTGCCAAATATATGAAATCTTTGTGAAATTTTTCTGAACGCTTTGGAAATCTTTGCGAAATATTTGAAATATTTGTTAATATTTGTGAAATGATTGGAATCTTTGTGAAGTTATCAAAATTTTTGTGAAATCTTTGGAAAATCCTTGAAATCTTTTAATCTATCCAACATTTTTGCGAAATCTTCGAAATCTTTGTGGAATCTTTGGGAAATCATTGAAATCTTTGTACACTCTTTAAAATCTATCTGAAATCTTTGTGAATTCTTTCAAATCTATGCGAAATGTTGGCAAAATATTTGCAATTTTTGTGAAATCTTTGTGAAATTTTTGTGAATTCTGTGCGAAATCTTTGACATCTTTAGGAATTCATTTAAATGTTTGTGCTCTCTTTGAAATCTATCTTAAATCTTTCAAATCGATCCAAAATCTTTGTGAATTCTTTTAAATCTTTGTGAAATCTTTGGGAAAACAGTGGGAAATCTTTAAAATCTTTGTGCAACATTTGAAATCTTTGTGAAATCTTTGGCAATAAGAATTTTATACCTGTATTTATCCTTAATTATTATTTATCATTTTTGTACATTGTTTACATAGTATAATATTATAATAATATGTACAAATTGTACCATTCAATATCCTAATTCTATATCTCTGCCCCCCCCCCTCCATCTAGAAAAAGGCTCCGCCGCTTCTGGGACAAGTAAGAGACTATTTTTATCGATTTTCAAATTGGTTATAAATATTTTTAACAAGATGTTATCAGCACTATATGAACCATTACCAGAAGTAAAAATATAACAAATAAAGCTAAAGTTGCAAGATATAATTCTGTACTTGCACCTTCTTTGCTGTACAGTAGCCAGACCTGGACTTACCAAGAAAAAGATAAGAGTAAAGTTAACACAATCGGCATGCAATTCCTGTGGAATGTCTGCGGTAAAACGCTAATGGACAATGTCAGGAATGAAACGATTTTCAAAAATTTCGTGTGGGGGAAGCACTTTTGGTCAAGACTAAAAGAAATTGGTTGAGATAGTTCGTTCATGTTGAGAGAATGAAAGGAGAACTATTGACGAAACAAGTATTATATTCAGGTAAAATGAATGGCGTACCTAGAGGTAGACCGAGGATAGACTGATGGAAATGTGTGCATGAGACTCTGAGGCGGCAAGATTCAAAAAGCCATAGAATCACAAGAGCTTACATGACAAGATCTATGGACGTAAAGAAAGCTCAAGTTGTATACCAGGACAGAAAAGTGTGGGAAAAAATAGTTCATAAACAGTGTGTGATGAAGAGGGTCAGCGGAGTGAGAGACACCTAATAATAGATTTGATACTTTCACGATGATTCATTATAATAAATTTAAATTTAGAATTTAAAATTTAAAGATTTTTCGGGTTTCAATCGTGTGCGAAACTATGAATGTTGCCGACGTTTCGTGAACATTGCAGTTCACATCTTCAGGGCTGACCTGAAACTGAGGTTTCAGGTTATGTTGTTCTTATATATGTATTCTCTACGATGCCTGTGATTGGCCAGAGTGCCCCATGGTGGGGACTGCTTGAACTTGATTGGCCAATTAAGTCTTTTTTAAAAAACCCGGGAGGATGGAAAGCCAAATCGGATTGGTATTATATCCATTGTCTCTATTGATGTTATTAGATGTGTTTCAAGATTTCGATTGCTTCTCTATGTTTTCTTGGGAATTTATTAGACGTTTTAGCGATGACGGTTGTTTTGTCAAATAAGATACTATGTCCTGTTTCGATATGATGCTCAGCTACTGCTGATTGTGTGAAATGTTTCAGCCTAACTTTACTCTCATGTTCTTTTACACGTTGACTTACCGCCCTCCCGGTTTCTCCAATATAGACTTTACCACAAGAACAAGGGATTTGATATACTCCCGGATCACTGAAAGGTTCCTTTTTATCTTTAGGGTTGTTTAAAAGTTGTCCTATTTTTGCAGGTGGTTTAAATATAGTTTGGATGTTGTGTTTGTTGAGAATTCTTCCTATTTGTTCCGTGATACCTTGAATGTAGGGTAGGGTGGTGGTTGTTTTCCTCTCTCTTTCTTTATTAGGTTGTGTTGACTTGTTTTCTTGAGTGTATTTTCTTATTGCTTTATTAATTTGTTTGTTTGTGTAATCGTTTTGTATTAGGATTTGTTTAACATTTTGTAATTCCTTTTGTAAGTTATCTTTATCTGTTATGGAGACAGCTCTGTATACAAGGGAATTGATGACCGATTGCTTTTGAGATGGGTGGTGGTGGGAGGAGGCATGCAGGTATCTGTTTGTATGCGTGGGTTTTCTGTAAACTTCATGTCCTAATGTGTTATCAGATCTTTTATAAACTAGTACGTCCAAGAAAGGTAATTTTCCGTTTTGTTCAATTTCCATAGTGAACTTGATATTAGGGTGTATTTTATTGATGAAATCGAAAAATTTGTTTAGTTCTTCTAGTCCATGTCTCCAGATGACAAAAGTGTCGTCAACGTAACGGCACCAGAATTCCGGTTTAAGCTTGGATTTGTTAAAGATTTTAGTTTCTAAATTTTCCATAAAAATGTTAGCTATTACAGGTGAGATTGGAGATCCCATTGCTGCTCCTGAGGTTTGTTCGTAGAATTGGTTATTGAAAGAGAAATAGGTATTAGTAAGACAGTGTTCTATTAAAGGTGTGAGATTGGAGGGGAAGTTTGCAAAGGATTTAATAATATCGATTGTATCAGAGATTGGTACTTTTGTAAAGAGAGATACTACGTCGAAACTTACTAGGATGTCTTGGGGTTGAATGTGAATCTGTTGTATTTTTCTGATGAAGTCAAAAGAGTTTTGGATGTGTGTGATAGAGTTTCCTGTGAAAGGCTCAAGTTTTTTGGCGAGAAAGCGTGCTAGGTTGTAAGTTGGAGAGTTTATTGCGCTGACGATCGGCCTGAGCGGGATGTTGTTTTTGTGAATTTTTGGGAGTCCGTAAAGTTTTGGAGAGATTGGCCAATCAAGTTCAAGCAGTCCCCACCATGGGGCACTCTGGCCAATCACAGGCATCGTAGAGAATACATATATAAGAACAACATAACCTGAAACCTCAGTTTCAGGTCAGCCCTGAAGATGTGAACTGCAATGTTCACGAAACGTCGGCAACATTCATAGTTTCGCACACGATTGAAACCCGAAAAATCTTTAAATTTTAAATTCTAAATTTAAATTTATTATAATGAATCATCGTGAAAGTATCAAATCTATTATTAAAGAACTCTACGGGGAGAGTTTCCTTACTAAAACTAACACTTTTAGTAAGCTCAGGTCTTCTCAAGCTAAACTACTAACATCTTTAGCTTTCTTAAAACGGTGTAGGGACAATAACATCGTCCCAAAATTCTTACAGTTGAAAAACCATTTGGGAACATCTAAATCCAAATCAATTCTACATAAAACAAGTTTGCTTCTCTTAAAAGAAAGGATACAACATACCAAATTTGACTTGCATACTACCTCCAATAAACTATTAAAACTTCATCTTTTTCTATCAAACACTCTCAGATTTGACATTTGGTCCACATTGGACCGCATATCATTTGACCAATCCCAACGGATTAAAGACTTTTGCACTGAGAAACAAAAAATAAAATTTGACAAATTACTTCCAGTAAAGCACGCACCATTAACTAATACAGTAAAAAACATCTCTAACCATCATCTCAGCAATGAAATGATTTCAGCCTTATCTAAAGGACATAATTTTGCAGTCGCTCCCTCCAAAATCCCAAAAGAAGAAATCATCAGCAATTTGGAATCCACAATATACACCCTTCCACCCGAAAAAGCAAATGACATACGACGTAGGACAGCCAACATTTTACGCGAAGCCCAACTCCCTTCCTCAAACTTAACAAAACAAGAAAAAACAGCTATTAAAGAACTCAATCAGAATAAAGACATCATAATATTACCCGCAGACAAAGGCATCACAACAGTAATAATGAATAAAGAAGACTATAACAACAAAATCATGGACCTTCTTACTGACGATACATATAAAAAGCTTAAAAAAGACCCCACAAAAACAATAACCAGAAAAACAAAAAGCCTCCTAAAAGACTCAAATCTTGACGACGATACAATATCTAAATTAAACCCTACTAATCCTATCTCTCCAAAACTTTACGGACTCCCAAAAATTCACAAAAACAACATCCCACTCAGGCCGATCGTCAGCGCAATAAACTCTCCAACTTACAACCTAGCACGCTTTCTCGCCAAAAAACTTAAGCCTTTCACAGGAAACTCTATCACACACATCCAAAACTCTTTTGACTTCATCAGAAAAATACAACAGATTCACATTCAACCCCAAGACATCCTAGTAAGTTTCGACGTAGTATCTCTCTTTACAAAAGTACCAATCTCTGATACAATCGATATTATTAAATCCTTTGCAAACTTCCCCTCCAATCTCACACCTTTAATAGAACACTGTCTTACTAATACCTATTTCTCTTTCAATAACCAATTCTACGAACAAACCTCAGGAGCAGCAATGGGATCTCCAATCTCACCTGTAATAGCTAACATTTTTATGGAAAATTTAGAAACTAAAATCTTTAACAAATCCAAGCTTAAACCGGAATTCTGGTGCCGTTACGTTGACGACACTTTTGTCATCTGGAGACATGGACTAGAAGAACTAAACAAATTTTTCGATTTCATCAATAAAATACACCCTAATATCAAGTTCACTATGGAAATTGAACAAAACGGAAAATTACCTTTCTTGGACGTACTAGTTTATAAAAGATCTGATAACACATTAGGACATGAAGTTTACAGAAAACCCACGCATACAAACAGATACCTGCATGCCTCCTCCCACCACCACCCATCTCAAAAGCAATCGGTCATCAATTCCCTTGTATACAGAGCTGTCTCCATAACAGATAAAGATAACTTACAAAAGGAATTACAAAATGTTAAACAAATCCTAATACAAAACGATTACACAAACAAACAAATTAATAAAGCAATAAGAAAATACACTCAAGAAAACAAGTCAACACAACCTAATAAAGAAAGAGAGAGGAAAACAACCACCACCCTACCCTACATTCAAGGTATCACGGAACAAATAGGAAGAATTCTCAACAAACACAACATCCAAACTATATTTAAACCACCTGCAAAAATAGGACAACTTTTAAACAACCCTAAAGATAAAAAGGAACCTTTCAGTGATCCGGGAGTATATCAAATCCCTTGTTCTTGTGGTAAATTCTATATTGGAGAAACCGGGAGGGCGGTAAGTCAACGTGTAAAAGAACATGAGAGTAAAGTTAGGCTAAAACATTTCACACAATCAGCAGTAGCTGAGCATCATATCGAAACAGGACATAGTATCTTATTTGACAAAACAACCGTCATCGCTAAAACGTCTAATAAATTCCCAAGAAAACATAGAGAAGCAATCGAAATCTTGAAACACCCTAATAACATCAATAGAGACAATGGATATAATACCAATCCGATTTGGCTTTCCATCCTCCCGGGTTTTTTAAAAAAGACTTAATTGGCCAATCAAGTTCAAGCAGTCCCCACCATGGGGCACTCTGGCCAATCACAGGCATCGTAGAGAATACATATATAAGAACAACATAACCTGAAACCTCAGTTTCAGGTCAGCCCTGAAGATGTGAACTGCAATGTTCACGAAACGTCGGCAACATTCATAGTTTCGCACACGATTGAAACCCGAAAAATCTTTAAATTTTAAATTCTAAATTTAAATTTATTATGAGAGACACCTAAAACGAAAAACCTTAGATCCTAATGGGTCCGCGTGGAGAGCTTTACTTAGTGGATGTGATAAGAGTGAAGAGTATGGATCTAGCTATGGGATTATCAGTGAGTTTGCGTCTTTTTGTGTGATATATGACACATGATGACTTTGTGAAGCTATTTGCGTAGGGTGATTACTAGGACGTGTTATTTAAATAAGTAAACGGGAATTAAAGATTGATCTAAGAATATATACCTCCCTCTCATACCTCCTCCTACACCACCCCTTCTTCATTTTTCTCATATGAACTCCTTAATTACTGGCAGTATAACTAGGCTAGAAATGAGTGACTTACACTCACTCCAGAAAGGATCTCGCTTAATGGAATAACAATAATAATATCATTAAAGAAAATGAGAATGACTGCAATTAGTATCACAGACAGCTTAGTCATTCTCGGCTTATATAGTTTCATAGTATGCAATCTTCGATAAGTCGTTAAATAAGTGTAGACTCTAAAACTAGAGTTATTGCTCTGCAAACGATATGCAACGTCATATCATCAGGGTGATTTTAATTAAAAACTTGTCTTCGTCACTTATACAATGCTGATAAATGATTACACAGCCACATACAAAAAAATCTTTTTCGGGTCTGGAGGTCAGACCATGTTAAATATATGTTTTGGGGTCGCTGGATCCGAATCCAAAGTAAAAAAAAACAGTACGTCAGGGTTCTGGAATAACCGCAAAAAACTTAATAAAAAATCTTTTTTCTGGTCTGGAGGTCATGTTTACTATATGTTTTTTTGGTCGCTGCATCCGGATCCGAGTTCCGGAAAACCCCAGCACGTCAGGGTTCTGACATACCCTCAAAAAACCTCATAAAAAATCTTTTCGACTCCGGGGGTCAGACCATGTTTATGATATGTTTTTGGTGTCGCTGAATCCGAATCCTGAGGATCCGACTCTCTGCATCGAAAAACGCTTGCGTGTGCCTTCTATGACGACATCAAAGCCGCCATCCAGGGACTTAGCCAAATCACAGGCTCATTCCGTTGCCCGTCGTCACCACGAGGAGGTACCCTGGGTGCAGACTGCAGACACACGCAAGTTGCATGAATAAATTTCACGTGTTTCTGCGAAAATCAAAACCCTCACGTGATGGAGTTTTTCAGACTACGGATTCGGATTCAGCGACCCCAAAAACATATAGTAAACACGGTCTGACCTCCACAGACCCGAACAAATTTTCTATGATGTTTTTTGAGGTAATGTCAGAACCCTAACGTGCTGGGATGTTTTGAACTTCTTATTCGGAACCAGCGACCCTAAAAACATATAGTAGGCATGTTCTAATCTGCAGACCCAACAAAGATTTTTTAAAAGGTTTTTTTGAGGTTATTTCAGAACCGTGACGTACTGATTTTTTGAACCTCGGATTCGGATTCAGCGACCCCAAAAACATATAGTAATCATGGTCTGACCTTCAGACCCGAAAAGAAATTTTTTTGTGTGGCTTTGTTATAGACGTAATATCATCTCGCGACTTTTTCTATCATGTAAATGTGACAGTTTATTATAGTATTCGTTAGGTTGACATCTTATAAAATTCTGTTCAATATGAAGCTCTTCCCCTTGCATGGAAATGCTACAGTAAAATTGTAAAATTCCTAGGACACAATGCTTGATCAGTTTCGATAAAAACGACTTTAGAGTTTTCGCTGCCGGTCTTATCGACTAGAAAAATATATCTTCCGCCTGGATGAGTAGCTCAGGTGGTAGCCCGTCGTGTTTGTTGCCGGAAGGTTGCGCGCTCGACTCTCGCTGCCTACACTTAAAATATTTTTAATGAATGATTTTATTTGTTTAAATTCAAGAATTGTAAATCAGACCAAAATCAAATTCAAAATCCCATTTAACGTCCAATAATCAAGTCAATATATAGAATTCCTGAAAATAAAACAAGAATTCAACGATAAAATTCGAACAACCACCACAAAATGCTCCTATTGCAATTCCTAAAAAACAAAATAAAAACACGTGTTTCTTTGGACAAAAATGAAAAAGAGGAAAGAAAAATGAGATTGAAGATTGAGGAAAAATGATTCTCATTTTTCTTTCCTCTTTTTTATTTTTGTCCAAATAAACAATTTTTCTTATTTTGTTTCTTAGGAATTGCAATAGGAGCATTTTGTGGTGGTTGTCCAAATTTTATCGTTGAATTCTTGTTTTATTTTCAGGAATTCTAAATATTTATTTATTTAGTTATAATGCATCAGAACGGAACTGAATATCCAAACATTGGAAAAAGTTTAAACAGCAAATATCGAGCCCGCAACCATCCGGCTTCAAACCCGACACGCTACCGCCTGAGCTACTCAGACAGCGGGAAGGTATATTCTTCGAGTCCATAAGAATGGCGTGTTAAAAACTTTGAAGTCGTTTTTCTCAAAACTGGACAAATATTGGGTCCTAGAAATTTCACAATTTTACTTTGAGGTATTGACCTAAATTTACAGAAATTATTAATTGAACCAAAAAACAATACTTCGCACTCTCCTTGTTAGTTTCAAGATCCTGATTTAAGAATGTTTCAATTTTAATCGAAGTTTGGAATTCATTTAAGAAGTTTCCGGTTAGAAAAAAAGGTTCAAACGGTCTGGTATATTATTAAAAGGTTCACAATATTTCAAAGTCTTGAATTTTCGACGATGAAAATGTCATTTTTTGAATGTCAATTTTTTTAGACAGGAATCACATTTTTTAGTGAAAAAATCTATTCAATCACTTTGATTGTCACTTGATACTAAACGATATGATACTTATTAATAATATATTCATCATCTCTAAAATGTCTATACTTTTAATTTAGAATTATAGTTTTGAATGTGAAATTCTAAAACGGTTTAATTTTTGAGGCCTTGCAACAATAGTTTTTTGCCTAGAAAGCTTCAATTCGAAAATATTTCGTTTTAAATTCGTTAATTTGTGGGCGTTTCCAATTTAAAATTTCACACTGTTTAAGTTTTGAATTTGAAAATTAAAAATGTCAGGACAATTTCACTATTGAATCTTTAAAAATTGCAAAATTTTATATTGAAATCCTTGACAGTCAGTTTTAAAATTAATAATCTTAGATTTGAATATTTCAAATTGTCTGCTTTCAATTTTTAACTTACAAAATTTTCTGATATTTCAAACTCTTTAAAATCCTTGATTATCAAATTAAAAGACTTCATGAATACACAATTTTCAGTTCGAGGGAAGATTTTATAAATATGAATTGAATATTGCATTATTTTTTATTTGAAAATGTTCCAAGATATTGATCATTATAAACTCAAGTCAAAACAAAAATAATTTAGAAATTGAAAGGTTTCAAATTTTGAATTAAAACATTAAAATCATATACTGCAATCTTGTTTTATATTCTTGTTTAAATGTTTAATTGATAAAATCATATATATTATAATAAATTAATCATAAAATTATTAGAATATTTCGAGAATGAATAATAAATAATAATGATAGTTCAATTTTGAAAAGTATAAATCACAATTTGATCATTGTTAATTTCTGAACGATTTGAATTTACTTAAAATAGTTGAAATCAACTCAAAATAATTGAATTTTTTAAGGGTTTTAGTAAAGCTTTAAATATTACAATTCTTGGTGATTAAACATTTTTTCAGTTGCAAATAAAGTTTGATATCGTTCACTTTTTAACGTTCCATAGTCTAAATTTGATCAATTTTAATGTTTTTTCTTTGAAATTACGTTTTATTTGATCGTTTCTTTACACATTCAATTTTATAGGTTTGTAATTGAACATTTTTCCATTTTAAAGTGTGAAAATGACGGCGAATTTATTTTGTAACCTTAGAAAAATTTGCCTCATAAATTTTAATATTAAATTATTATTTTTTGAATCTAATAAGGCTTGGAACTTTTAAACTTCAAGGAGCTTCAACTTTGAAACATTGAATTTTTTTTTCAATTTCATAGTCCAAAATTTCAATCGCTTCAAATTGAAAATTATTTAAGTTCAAAAGATTTAAATTTTGAATTATATTATTTCAAACGCTTTTATTTGAAAATGATACAATTGCAATTCCTTTGAATTTTTGAGTGATCCAATCTCCACAATTTAAATTGTTCAAAAATTTAAATTCTCAACCAAAAAAGATAATTTTTAACCCAAGAGTTAAATTTTGAACAAAACACACCAAATTTTTAACAAAATTGTTGAATTTTGAAGCGAAAAAGACAGTTTTTCTACAAAACAGATAAATTTACAACCCAAAAATATGATATTTCAACTGAAAAGATGAATCTTTAATAAAAAAAGAATTTTTAGAAAGTATTTCAATTTTCAACCTAAAAAGATGAATTTTCAAACCAAAAATTTAATAGTTCATATTTGAACAAAAAAAGTTTTTAATTTAAATGAAAAATAATTGAATTTAACCAATGAAGACAGATCTCCAACAAAATGTATGAATCCTCAGATAAAATCGATTGATTTTTAACCAAACAGTTGCATTTTTAACCGAAAAAGTTGACTTCTTACTAAAAAATAATTTTTCGAACAAAAAAGTGGATTTTCTACTGGAAAATAAGAATTTTTAAACTAAAAAGACAATTTTTTGATGAAAGAGTTACACTTTCAATCAGAAGAGATCTACAGTTAACAGAGAAAAAGATTTCAACCAAATTGTCGGATTTGAAAACCAAAAAGGTAATTTTTTATAAAAAATTTGAATTTTTAACCAAAAAGAATTACTTTCCAACAAAATTGTTGAATTTTCAACAAAAAATAAAATTCTCAACAACAACAAATATAATTCTGAATTAAACAAGATAAATATTTGACCGTAAATAGAATAGTTGAATTTTCAATGAAATTTTTCTTTTAATCAATATTCAAGTCTGAAAATTAATTTTGTCTCTTTGTATAATTGTTTTTATATATTCACCTAGTTCCGACTTCCACTTCGGTGTAGGACAAAAATTCGAATTTCCCTATATTTGGGTCATAAATTTCTATGTTTCTGGAAATTATTTTTTTACATTCAAAAAGTGCTTCTTCATATTCACTTAGTTCAATAATTCTTCGGTGAAACTAATCGATTTTTCGTTTAAAAAAACGTAAGAAATTTCTTCGAAAGTTCAGTTCTGAAATTTCAATGTGTATGTAGGCGACCATATCATGCATTCTGGACAGTTGCTACTCATGAAAATTCATGATAGGCTTGAGGATCGGTTCATTCGGATGTGCAATTTGCTCATAAAAGAAAAAATCTGAAATCTGTATAAAAGCGTTGCATATAATTTTGATCAAATTGATCACATGGAATTTACTGTGAATGTTTATTATTGCTAATATTTTACGGTACACTAAGAAAACTGTAAAAATGTAATGCACCGAAGCTAACTACAGATGCTTCAAACTTAAAATTATTAATGATTGTCTGCTGCAAGTCGAGTAATCATCATTTCTAATAAGCACCCTCTCGTACTATTTTAAGGTTGTTAATTACTCTAAATAGGGAACAAACTTTTAAAAAAGGCCGATAATGGTCGTTGCAACGGCTTTTCAGACGACATCGACCACCGGATATAACGTGACGGAGAAAAAACTGCAAAATGATTTTAAAATCCATCCCCCATATCCCTCGAGCCCTCTCGTCACTTCCCGCTTGTGTTTTTCGTCATGTGCGTTTTTTGTGGATCTACCACCCTCGACTTTTTTTTATTCTCAGTGAGAAGTCGAGCGACGCGTGCCGAAACATTTGTCACGTCTATAGAAGGCCACGTGAAAGAGCAGGAAGCACGATCTTTATGCCGAAATTTCGCGAATTTTTCAGAAAGGAGAAAACCATGAAAAACCAGCCCTGGTGGACAATTTTTTACAGGAATGTGCAACATTCCTAAAACTGTAATCTTTTGTTAAAACATGTCCTTTTTTGTAAAAAAAGTGTACAAAATTTAACGAAGGAATACAATTAAATACAAATAGCAATTTTTTTTTGTATTTTCTTGTAGAAATGTAAAAAAATCAACAATAAAGTGCAAGTTTCGATAATTTAAAAATTTGTATAACTTTTTATTTATATTTCTTTCCTTTGTTGTAAAAATCTACAAGGTATTAAAAAAAACTAAAGGATTTTGAAGTTCTCAATTTGAGTTTTTGACGTCATAAAAGAACTTTTAATTTTACGTAAATTACTGTATAAAATTACAAATCGTCAGCAAAAACTACATTCCAAAAATATTGAAATATTTGGAAATGTACTTAAAATTGTGTTGTTATTACTAGTAGTTTATTGTCAAACAACATTTTTTGACATTAAACTTTTAGCTAGATAGCCACATCTATCATTGTAATTTTAAATGT
Organism: Andricus quercusramuli; assembly: GCA_932178445.1. NCBI lineage: Eukaryota > Metazoa > Arthropoda > Insecta > Hymenoptera > Cynipidae > Andricus > Andricus quercusramuli. Next base: position 580,689 of record CAKNXH010002168.1, on the reverse strand, counting down.
ATAAGTTTATTTTGCAAGATAGTATCACTGTTGCATTTTTAATAAAAGCGATGGATTTCAATAAATTATACTAATTGTTAGAAACGCGCTTAAGTTTAGTTTCGTATCCGATCAAGAGACGTTAACTTTAAAATAATATTGAACTTATTAAAAATCAAAAATTTTGAAGTTTTTGATATAAAATTTCAAAGCTTTTTTAGGATCTTTAAAGGTTTTAAGAAAATATAAAAGTTCTCTCAAGATTGCTGTGAAAAATTAAAATGATTTTTTCTATTTAAAAATATCAACAATGATTTGAAAAACAAATAAATTTTAATTAATTAATAACTATTGAATAATTAATCAATTATTAATTTAAAAAGAAATTAAAGGAAGTTTAAGATATCTTCAGAACAAAATGTAGATTTCTGAAGATTTCCAACAAAAAATTTGGAAGTCTAAAAGCATTTTTAAAGGTTTTATAATGATTAAAAAATGTCAACAAAATTCCTAGAAAAACTAGAAATGATTATTTTTGAAAAATTAATTTAAAAAGAATATTTAAGAACATTCTAGGAAAAATTCGAGTTCCAAGATGATAACAAAAATTTGCATTAGATTCCTGGAAAATTTTGAAATAATTTTTGGTAAATAATTCTTAAGAAAATATTTAAGAAGGTTTCAAAATAAAGTTTGATGTATTAATTGATGTTTCTAGCTCTAAATTTATTAAAATGAAGTAATTTTGAAAATCAATAAATGTTTTGATTCATTCTTCAATTTATAGTATTGGAAATGATAGCGTGGATTTCTAGTTATCGAAATCTTTGAACTGTACAATGTAAAAAGTAAAAAAATTTGGAATTTTGCGGCTGAACGGCTTTTAATTACAAAATTTTGAATTGAAAAGTGTTAAAAGCTTCCATTTTATACACGTAAATTACACAGCCCACAAAAAAAATAAATTTCATATCCCTGAACCAGACCCATGCATCCCTATATATTTTTTATCGCTGAATCCGAATCCGAGGTCAAAAAAATTCATATACCCCCAAAAATTTTAGCTAAAGCCAAAAAACACCCCTCGAATGGGGTGAAAATGAAATTAAGCAACGAGCATAGTTGTTGCATTTTAATCAATCGAATTATACAAATTTTCAAGTGTATAGCGCATAAAATTGATTTGAAACACCCCTCCCCACCTACCCCCTAACCCAGCTAACTCCTAAAAACGACCTCTACCAAACGACAAGCAGGCTAACCCACCAACCCTGGGAAAAGCGAGATTAGTCGCCTATTTTGTTGAAATAATTACATTCGACACCACAAGCGTGCTAACCCACATACCCCCTAACACACCTAACACCTAGTAACCAATCCTACCAAACCACAGGCAGGCTAACCCACCTACCACTGGGAACAGCGAGTTTAGTCGCTATCCCTGGACGGTAAGTATCCTGGGTCAAATGTAATACTAATGAGCTACCCCTAAAAAGTTAAAAGAAACTACCCCTAAATTCAAAGGACGTGGGTTAGCACGCTTGTTGTGTTGAATGTAATTAATTCAAAAAAATAGGCAACTAAACTCGCTGTTCCCATTGGTAGGTGGATTAGCCTGCCTGTGTTTTGGTAGGATTCGTTTCTAGGAGTTAGGTGAGTTAGGGGGTACGTGGGTTAGCACGCTTGTGGTTTCGAATGTAATTATTTTTAAAAAAAGCGACTAAACTCGCTGTTCCCAGTGGTAGGTGGGTTAGCCTGCCTGTGGTTTGGTAGGATTCGTTTCTAGGGGTTAGGTGAGTTGGGGGTACGTCGGTTAGCACGCTTGTGGTGTTGAATGTAATTATTTTTAAAAAATAGACGATTAAACTCGCTGTTCCCAGGGGTAGGTGGGTTAGCCTGCTTGTGGTTTGGTAGGATTTGTTTTTAGGGGTTAGGTGAGTTAGTGGGTACGTGGTATAGCGTTTGAACTGAAAAACTTTCAAAATTTAATTTTGAAAGTTTTAAATTCGAATGTATTCCACTTTGAGTACTCAAATTTGCATTTAAGTTATTTTTCGAACTAGGATCACAACCATTGAGAGCATTGCAATGACATATATGGTGTCCAACCAATATTCTAAATATTTTTCATCCTAGGTCGAAAAAGAACAACTTTTTCGCTGCAAACCCTGTAAATTCCTGTAAATTTTTATAGTTGTACATTTTTGTAAATTCTTCTAGGAAATTAAAACTTTAACAAAATACAGCAATATGCAAAAAATACAAAAAAAAGTACCAAATTCGTCCGAATGATAGAAAAAGCTTGTACTGCTTTCTTACAATTTTGGTTGAATTAATTGTCTTGATTTGTAGATTCCTATTAAAATGGTTTTATTTTCTTGTACTTTTAGGAGAATTTTCCACTGGGGAAGTTATTCAAGCAATCACTTACAGAGTATCTGAACCACTATATTTTTTATTAAAAAATAATGGAATTGTTTCAAGTTTACATCGAGAAATTTTTGAGGTCCATGCAGATTGATAACCTTTATTTGCTATTCGCAAATATTGTAAATAAAGGTATTATACATAAATTTCCATATTGAAAGTTTGTGTAATTCTTTGTAAAAGATGTGAACACCTTTTAATCATCAATCATCAATCATCAATCATCAAAGAACAAACTTTTTATTTTAAAGATCGACCTTGAAGTAACACGTGAATGTAATTTTTCAATGACAATTGATTTGTTTTTAATTCGAAAAGTTGATGACGTAATTGTGAGAGTTATTGTTCATATTTAATGATGGATAAAATTGAAGGTTATCGTTATCGACTTAACTAATAAGCCAGAAGTGCGTTATTAAAAAAATCATTAAGCAATTTTAATGATTTTATAGATTAGATTAGATTGTTAGATTGTTATGAAAGTAATTCTTCGACTTTTTTCTTTCAAATCTATAAGCATGAACGTAACGACTAAAGCTTCTTTAATTTCTCCGGACAAAGATGCTATGTTTAACCTTAAAATTAATTATTTTATATTAAGAAAGTTTGAACTACGAAATTAAACGGATCATAACGAATCCAGAGTGTTTAAACAATGGCTGATTTTAAATTCCCGTTCATTTTCCGGTTTTCTTCCGATCAATTTTTCATTTTCCCAGTATGGGAATTATACTTTTTTTGGAATTTCCATGTCCTAACTCAGAATCCTAATTCTTCTGGAAAATTCCATATTCTATGTCAGAATTATAGTTCTTTTCGAAAATTCCCTGTTCCAAAGCAGAATCATAATTTTATCCTCTTAAAAAATTTCCAATTTAAAGTAAAAAATCCAATTGATTCGAAAAATTCCCGGTTTTACGTCGCTTTTTTATGCGAAAATTCTATGTTACAAGTCAGAATTATAGTTTTTTTGTTAAAAATTCCTTTCTCCAGGTCTGAATTATAAGTTTTTTTTGTAATGCTGTGATCTAATTCAGAATAACATATAATTGCTTCGGATTTCTTGGTCCAACTCGAAATTATCATTTTTCTAGCAAATTCACTTTTCAAGTCAGAACTACAATTCAATCAAAAAATTCCATGTTCAACGTCAGAACTATAACAATTCTTTCAGAAAATTACCTTTTCAAATTCAGAATTGCAGATATATCTTCCAATATCATCCCTGTTTCAAATCATAATTAGAGTTTACATATTTTTATTTTAAAACGTAAATATTCTTCTCATTGATTAAAAAAATATATATTCATAATTTCAAATAAAAAATAATTTACGAACTGAAATCTACACTGGATCTCGAAATTTCAAAGACATAAAAGATTTTAACAGATAAAAAAACTTGCAGACAGCATCCACAGTTCGTTTAAAATTACTTCAAGTTAACGGTGCGAACACCAAGAACTTTTTTCTTGATGTTGTATGTGGGACGTCCTCCAACTATTTTCCGATGATAAATCAAATCTTGGAACAGACCATTTTTTAAAGTTTCCATTTTTAATTTAAAAAAATCGAACTTTTCAGTTCGAATAAAGCCAAATGAGCTAAATTATTGCTCCTTAGAAAAATTGCTACAAAAATTCACTCACTCACTTTAGAAAAAATCATTGTATGATTGAAGATTATTCAAATCATCGACAGAAATAAACAATAAGATTTTCTAGCAGAAAAAACTATCCTCAAAGTATTTGAATTACTATTTATTTATTCACTCTTTAAACGTATAAAACTGAAGAAAAAAAACATTTTCATCTCCAGGAATCCAAAAATCAAATTTCTTATAAAAAAATAGTCAAAATAGGTACCGTGCCCCTACAAAAAAGGGTTTCGTAGCTTATTAAGACGTTAATTAAGTCGTTCAAACCTCCTCCTCCTCCTACACTTTTCCTCCCTACACTTCAACCTTAGCTTCCCCTCTCTTACCCAAATTCTTCCTTCTCTATTTTTCCCTCTTCTCACTTCCCCAGCTTACACACCTCTTCCCCCACTTATTTTCCCCTGCTCACCCGCGTTACCATACTAACCCTCCCCTCATTTTCCATACTTCCTCGCCCCTCATTTCCCCTCACTTGACCACCCATAATTTAACTTCCTTCCCCACCCCATATTTCTCCTCACTTCCCCTTCTTCCTATTCCCTAATTTCCCGCCACTTGCCCTACCTGGCTTCACCCTAATTACCCCTCACTCATACTAGGTCTTCTTCGCTCATTTCTTCTTACTTTCCCTACTCCCCCTCCCCTAACTTCCCTTCACTTTCCTATTTCCCCACTGCTCACTCCCCGTAGTTTGCCTCCCTCACTTCTACTACTCCCACTTTGTTCATTACCACTGCTTCCCCTTCCTTTTTTCCTCTGATTTCGTCTCACTTCCTCTATCCCCCTCATTTCCCTTCACTTCCCAATTTCCTCTATTCTTATTCCCAACATTTCCCCTACTTCCCATTCTCTCACTTCCCCTACTGCCAACCCCGTCATTTCTCATAATTCCCCACCTCTAATTTCCCCTAATTTCCCACCCCTCATTTCCCCCTACTTCCCTTCCCCTAATTTTCCCATCATTTTCAAATCACTTTCATATTTCAGACTTCACACTCTTTCCCCTATCCCCTCTTGTGCCTTTTTTAAAGAATTCTTATTTCTCCTCTTATTAAGAAACTGCTCCTTTTTATCGTTTTTTCGCTTATATGCGAAATGAAGTAATAGAACCCAATGAAAAACGCAACTATTTATCACTAAAAGGTAATTCTTTTTCATTCAACAGTCTACTATCATATTTTTAGTTCGGAATCCATCTCTTTTGGTTAAAAATTCAACTATTCGGTTGAAAGTGGTACTTTGCTAAAAATTAATTTTTTTGTATTAAAGATTCATCTCTGGTTGAAAATTGAACTATTTTATTGAAAATTCGTTGAATTTCTTATTTAAAATTGATTTTTTCAATTGAAAATTCAAATATTCCATTTTAGATTAAAAAGTTCCCTCTTTTAGTTAAAAACTCAACTATTTGATTGAGAATGTAATTTTTTTCACTGAAAAATTCAACAATCATGCAGAAACTATTTGGTTGAAAATTCATATTTTAAGGGTGGAAATTTAACTGTTCATTTTAAAATGTTACTAATTCGTAGAAATTTAACTTTTTTTTAATTATAATTTTAGGTTGAAAATTAAAATGTTTCATAGATAATTCATCTTTTTAGCTTAAAAATTCAACAATTTCGTTGAGAATTTTCGGTGGTAAATTCATATTTACGTTGAAACTTTAACTATGCTGTTCAAAATTCATCTTTTTTGGTTTAGAATTCAACTACTTTGCTGAAAGAGGAACTACTTTGTTAAAAATAGTTTCTTTAAGATTCATCTCTGTGGTTGAAAATATAACTATTCTATTGAAATTTCAGTTTTTTAGTTAAACACTAATTTTTATTGACTGATTATTTAACGATTCCATTTTTTGTGAAAGAAACGGATCTTTTTTAGTTGAAAATTCAAGTATTGGGTTGGACATTCATCTAACTTGATTCAAAATTACCTTTCTCGTTGAAAATTTATTTTATCCGGTTTAAAAGTCAACTGCTTTTCAAGACATTTGCTTGACAACATAGTTCTTTCTTTTGTTGAAAATTCGTCTTTTTGGGTAGAAAATTAATTTCCCTTATTATAAAATGATCTATTTGGTTGAGGATTCAACTATTTTGTTAAAAATTAATTTTTCGAACAAAAAATTCAACTATTCTATTTTTTTGTTGAAAACTTATATCTCATTGGTCAGAGATTCAACTATTTGATTGGAAATTTGTCTTTGGGTGGAAAATTAATCTTCTAGCTAGATAGGATATTTTTCACTACTAAAGATTATAAACATTTTGGTGAAATAAGGTTGATTGGACTTACAATTAGCATCGTTTATCTTTTCCCGCTTCAATTATTGAACAAGTCAGCATTATCATAAATTTTTATTAACAGACAACACAGATCAGTGTGCGATAAAAACAAATAGGGGAAACCAGTACGAGGTGGATACAATCATCCTTATTACCACTTTCTTGCTTTTTTTAATCATAAATTGAAGAAAAAAAATGTGTTCTTGACATGTCTATAAAACATGATAATTTTCTCACCTGACAAATTATAATTTTTTAAGTAATCAAATTACTTTCACTATCCTTTCACTGATTCCTTCGATTCGTCAATTTCTTGGCTTCAAAACCGTCTAATGATTAATTATCTTAATTTACATCGAGAATAGTTTAGTTTTGGCTGTGAAACCAATTTTTTTTCCTTTAGGTCGAGAGCACAAATAACTAAGTGCTATACCACCAAAAAACTTTCAAATAAATAAGCAGGCAGCTCCACAAACATAACCAAACAAAATTATTTTTGAATAATTTTGTTCTGAAAAAAGATCTTCTTTCGCTCCGCTGGGAATCGAACCACAAAACCACTGATTTCCGGTCAGGTGCTTTCCCATTAAGCTACTAGAGAGGTCGAGAGAAGAAACTTTCTTCAGAAATACACGCATTATTTTGCTGGATGGTACAAATCAAAATTTTCAAGGAATCTGCATTATCACTAGAGAATAAAATAAAATATTTGACGTCTTTTTAGACTAGATGGAGCTATATGAAAGAAAAATTATTTTCAAATAATTTTTTTCTGAATAAAGATCTTTTTCTATCGCTCCGATGTGAAACGAACCACAGAACCACTTATTGCCGGTCAGGTGCTTTCCCTTTAAGCTACTAGAGAAATCAAAGAGAAGATATTTTTTCAGAAAAAAATTATTTAAAAATTATTTTTCTGTTATAGCTCCATTTAGTCTGAAAAGAAGTTAGATATTTTCTGTTATTTTCAAATGATAATTTAGATTCCTTGACAAATAAAATTATTGATAGTTTTTTGTCTATGGTAGATCCTTGCAATTACTCATTTTTGCATGTTAAATACGACACATTTTTGAGCTATTACGATTGGTAGAACATATTGAAAAATAATTTCTGTATAAATGAGAAAATCTCATTGAATAACCATGTGAAGTAAATTGCAACGTTTGAAAAAGTATAAAATATAGGATAAATGGATGATATGATTCATCTGACGTTATTGTTATCTTAAAAATCTATATTTTAGCTCAAATTTATTATGCAATACTTTCTTTACTTGTTCATAATTTATTAATATTATAACTCAAAAAATTGTTCTATCCACCTTGTACTGGTTTCCCCTATACCTAAACTATCGAGTTCTGCTAAAGGATATTTTTGCTAGATCTGGAAAATTAGTGAAAATTTGAGGCCTGATTTATAACAGATTTCAGAGCCCAAAATACAAATCCGATTTCTTGATTCTTGAAATAGTCTTAACTTTCCTTCTTGGTTGCGGATGACCGTTGATGATGTTTTATCTTTCAAGGCACCAGAAACCCTTCGGCCCTGACTTGTGGGCACCGTTACCCTGTTAAACAAGCGAATCGCCAGTAGCTATCGAAGCTAACGCATCTGGAAGAAAAAAGTACACGTTACGAAGGGTAAGCACTCGTCCAATGCAATTCAAGACTATAATGCAGAATAAGTAATCGACCTAGAGCCTCTTTTCTTCGAGGTCACGAGGTACGCCTCGTATCAAGTTCTGAATTTCAAAATAAGAATGTCAAGAACATTTTTTAGGTGTTGATAATCGTGAGCATTGATCAGTAGTGAGATCCAAGCACAAAAAGCTTTCAAAACAGGGAATTTAGGGGAATTTTTCACAAAAATATGGGAATAATAGAGAAATAAATTCTTTGATATAAAATCAAGGTATAGGTACGTTATTAAAATCAAAATGAAACGCTCAAGATTAAGACGCCTAACCCGGTAAGAAGAGAAGAATTCAAAAAAATTAATACTTTCGTATTTAAACGAAAGAGTGAGCATTGTTTAATTTTTTTGAATGTGCTAATTTTCCATCGGGAGATGTGCCCAACGAAAGAATAGGTTTATCTCCGAAACCAGTTCTTTTCTATTTCCTTAACAAATGCCGCTTGTGTTGTGTTCCATACAGGCAAACATATATTTTATATTCTTTTAATTCCTTTTAATGCGAGCAGTAGACGCACCTCTAATCGTTATTTTTAATTCCATACTTACATGCTGTATTTTCGATTAATTTAATTCTTTCTAATCCTCCACAAAATGCGTGGACTTACATGATTTCTATTCCTCCGTGTGTAACATAAGTTTGAAAATTTGAATTTTTTTGTCCTCTCCTAACTCCTAAAAAGGATTTCAGATGTTTAGCAGTCAAGTTGCAAAAATGAAAAAGTTAACCTAAACCAAAAATCCTAATGTGACTGAATGTGACTGATTTCTATTCTTTATTCTACATTTCTCCACTTTTCAATTCCTCCCAATACGCTTCCATTAAATTGTTATGAGTCGATTGAAAGGACTAGATTTTGCGTCTTCAAAGTGACATTATTCTCTTTCCTTCTGTTCTTTCTTTTGCATTCCTCCACGTTTTAATTCCTCCCAATTCACTTTCATTGCATTTTTATAAGTCAATTAAAAGGAATAGGTTTTGCTTTTTTTTCCTACTCGTTGGTGGAACTTTCAATGGAGGAAAATTCACGTATTAATGAGAATTCAGATTCTGAATTTTTTTGAATTCTTCTCTTCTTACCGGGAAGACATTTGAAACAAAATAGTAGAATTTTCAAGCTAAAAAGTCTAAGGTATAGAAAAGAGCTGAGTTTTCAACCCGAAAAGGTGAATTTACAACCAAGAAGGATGATTCTTCAACCAAATAGTTTAATTTTTCAACCAAATATTTTAATTTCCAACAAACAACAAAATTGATGAGTTTTCAAACAATAAAGAATTGAATTCAACCAGAAACAGTTGCATCTTCAACCAAATAGTCGAATCTTCACGCCAAAAAGAAGAATTTTTCATAAGACAGTTCAATTTAAAAAAAAATAGTTAAATTTGTAACCACATAGTTGAATTTTTGGCCTACAAAGATGATATTTGAACCAAATAGTTGAATAGTCAATTTAAAAAGACAAATTTTTCAGACGCCATTTGAATATCCAATCCAAAAAGATGAATCTTCAACAAAACAGTTCAATTCTGAAGAAAATAGCTAAATTTTTTAACAAAAATAAGGAATCTTTAGAAAAAAGATTTTTTAACACTAACAGTCAACTTTCAATGAAGTATTTGAATTGTCAATTAAAAATGATAAATTTTCACCAAAAAATAGAAAGTTGATATTTCAACCAAAAAAATTATTTCAATTTTAAATAAAAACATTCGAATTAACCAAAAAGAATCCTCAACGAAAAATGTAATAATTGATATTTCAAACAAAAAAGATTTGAATTTTGAATCAAACCCAGTCGAATTCAATCAAAAAAGATAAATTCTTCACAAAATAGTTCGAGCCTCAATCAAAATAGATCAATATTTCGAAGTCTCTAATCATAGGGAGTACCATGTTACCCTTTTTCAGCCATACAAATATTCTCTGCCCTAATTTGTAGCCATAAAATTGTAATTTTGAACCAGAAAAGATCAAATTTCTACCAGCAAAAGAGATGAATTTTCAAGCTAAAAAATATGAAATTCCAAGAAAAAAGCTGAATTTTTAACCAGGAAACATTTTCAGTCGGAAGAGACAAAATTTTTTTAAAAATTGAGTTTTCAACCCAAATATGTCAATTTACAACCCAAAAAGTTAATTTTCAATAAATAATTGTATTTTCTACGAAAATAGTAGAATTTTTAACTCAAAAATACGAGTTTCCAACAAAAACGGAATAGTTAATAGTTTACTTCAAAAAACTGATTTTCAACAACAGAAAAACGAATTTTCAACAAAATAGATAAATTTATAACCAAAGAGATGAATCTTCAACAAATAAAATTAATATTTGAAAAGAGTAGTTCAACTTTGAACCAAGTAGTAAAATTTTGAACCAAAAATATTTAGGATTCAGGATTTACAATTAAAAATATTATGTTAATGAATTCGATGATTATGTTTCCTAAGGGTTGCAAAAAGACACTAACAAGAAACGAAAACATGAATTCAAAAAAATACCAGAATATTGAAGGAAATAATGTAAAAACGTAGAGAAACTGCAAAGGAAAAATGTTATCTAGACCATTTATAATCTCATTTGAAAGTACCCAAAAATAGAGATTCTGCCACAAATAAACTTTACACAGTAAAAATCTGTTAATTCTATTAATATCTTGAAAATCTCTTAAAATTACATTTGAAATCCATACGGAAATCTTTGGGAATCTCTGGAAATTTCTTGATACCTTCGCAGATTTTTTTAAGTCTATTGAAATCTTTGAAATCCATTGAAATTGGTAAAAGCCCCCGAAATCTTTAAAATAATTGGAGGTCTCATAAATCGCAATCTTCTGCCCTTAAATTGTTGAAATCCGCAGAAAGCCTTTGAAATAAAATTTGAGTCATTTCGTAAGGAATATTAATCATTTAAAATCCCTTTAATATAAATTCGGTCAAACCTATTTATTACAGTTCTTTAGAAAAAACGTGAAAATTCCTAGAAATATTTTGAAATCCACTAAAATCCTTAGAGATTTAATAAAATCCTACAAATCTGGTGAAATTCCTTGAAATACCTTAAAATCGCTTAAATTTTTTTATATCTGTTGAAATACTGTAGAATCCTTTAAAATATTTGGAAAACGTAAAAATCCATTTTAAAAGGTATTAATCATTTGTAAACCCTCAAATATAATTAAAATAAAAATATTTTATAAAGTTCTTTCAGAAAACTGTTTAAGTCCCGAGAAATCTTTGAAATTCTTTGAAATCCTTGGAGATTCAATAAAATTCTTGAATCTTTGTGAAATTCATTGAAATTCTTCTAAATCCTTTGAAATCTTTGAAATCGCTAGGAATCTCATGAAATTCAATTTATTTTCCAACGTTCACTAGAAATCCCTTGAAATATTTGGAAAACGTACAACTGTGTTTAAAAAGAGTACACATCGTTTAAAAGCCATCAAATATAATTTTAATTATACTTACTCATTAGTATAAATAAATACTTACTCATTAGTATAAGTATATACTTACTCATTAGATATAATAAAATCCTTGAATCTTCTGAAATTCCTCGAAATTCCTTGAAATACCTTAAAATCGCTTGAAATCTTTGGAATCGCTAGGAATCCCTTGAAATTTGATTTAAATTAATTTAGTTTACAAAGTTCATCAGAAAACTTGTAGATTATTTGGACAGCCTACAAAATTCTTTGAAATACCTTGAGATCTTTGAAAACCCCTAAAAATCTTCTAAAAACACTTGACATATTTCGAAATTCCTTTAAATCCGTGAAAATAGTTTCAGTCTATTGAAAACCAAGGAAATACTTTAAAATTAGTAGGAATATTTACAAACCCCATAAAATCATTATAAAAGCCTTAAAATCCTTGAAAGTTCCTCGACATTTGGTGAAGTCCTTTAGATTTCAGAATCCATTAAAACCTCCTAATATGTTTGGAAATCTTCAAAATTCCATGCAATTTTTATGAAATCTGATGAAATAGCTTAAAACCCATTGAAATTCCTTAAAAATTATTCGAAATCATGCGTTAAGTAAGTAAGGGTAAGTTATGGATAAGTGCAGTAATGTAAGGATAAATGGGAAGCTGAGTGGTTGGTTATTATGTAAGGCGTTAAACAAGGATGCGTTATGTCCTCATGGCTATTTATCATATCTATGGATAAGTGTCTAAGAATGGCCCTCTTCAACTAAGAAGTGATAGAAGGTGTAGATCTCGAAACAGAGAAGGTACGTGGGTTAGCTTTCGGAGATGATAAGGTTGTTATGGCAGAATCAATCGAAAAATACAAGCGTGAAGAACATGGGTCTCAAAATTAATGTAAATAAAACGAAAATCATGGTGTTTCAAGGAAAAGTTGATAAAACAATGTTCAACATTGTCCTAAATGATGAGAGATTAGAACAAATTGACAAGTACGTATATCTGGATAGCCTATTCACCAGTGACGGAAAGGTAGATGGGGAGTTAGATATGCGCATGAATGAGGGTAAGAAGGTTATCGGTAGATAACAAAAAAAAAAGTGAATTTGTGTTGCGGGTGATTTTCAAGTAGATGAAGTTGAATTTTTTCGCATCGAAACAAAACAAGATTTTATAGAGTGGAGATGGTAACCATTTTCCATGTGGTGAGTAAATCTTAACACGTAAAGTTAATTTTTGTTGCAGTTAAAGATTACTCTGAAATCGCTGTAAAGATTACATTTAGTCTTTTCTGGGAGGGTCCATTGTCAGAAGTAAAAACATATCAAAAAAAGCTAAAATGGCCATACATAATTCTATATTTGTACCGACTGTACTATACGGTAGTGAGACAAGAACCTGTCAAGAAAAGGACAAGAGCAAAATCATCGCGATTGACATGAATTTCCTACGCAACGTATGCAGGAAAACACTGATGGATAAATTGGAAACCGAAATAATCCTCAAAGAATGTGGTATAGGAGAGACACTAGTTGACATATGGGAAAGAACTCAGTTAGGATGGTTCGGACATCTTGAAAGAATGAAAGATGAATGACTGACGAAGAAAGTATATAATGGTAAAGTAAATGGCAGAATGCCCAGAGGTAGACCGCCGAAAGAATGGTTAGAATCTGTGAATGAGACATTCATCCGAAGAGGCATAAGAAGTCATAGGAACACAAGAGCTTGCATGAAAAAATGCATGGACGTGAAGGAAGCTAGAGTAGTATGCCAGGACAGAAATATGTGGCGACAAATAGTTCATAAAGAGAGTGTCAGTAGAGTGAATGACGCCTGAAACATAAGGCCTTGGATACTAATGGGCCCGAGTGGGGAACCTCACATGACGACCTTGTGAGGCTCTTCACTTGGGGTAATCGCTAGCGAGATTGATCAACAACATGGGTCAGAGCATTGTTGCGAAACAAACGTGTCATTTAAATAAATAACACGAGAATTCTAGATCAATCTAAAAAATCTATACCCCCTACCTCACATTACTCCCTTCCTCACCGAGCGAGTCACAGCTACCCCAAAAGGGAAACGGCTTAATGGTATAATAATAATAAGTAATCGGGGATCACAAGGTATTGTACAAGATTGCAGGGGATTGCAAGATTGCAGAGAGCGTGCACACCAACACCAGATTGCAGGAGTAATTAACCCCTCGTTATTTCCTGAACTCATACTTTGCGATTGCTCCACATCAATGAAAGAATGGGGATTCGCTTCTTATTAGACGTACGTATCAAATGAAACAATTAAATGATAAAATTAAATCATCCCTGAATTCATTATATTGATCAGCATTATATATTCGCGGCACGAGACAAATAAAATCGGATGCGCCCCTCTCTTTTATGATGTAATTGACGGCAAATTACCGCAGACACGCGTTCGTCCGCTCGGATAAATCTCGATCGGAAGGAAGATAGTACTTCGTAATACACCTACTTTATGGTAATGGTCACATTAAGACCTCTCAATATAAATTGCCCACTGAAATTTATGAGGCGTGCTATGATATGATAACATTCGTGGAGCAATGCACTATTATATAGATATAATCATAGAAGAGAACAAGTTCTCGACATTTTGCAAACTCAAGTTTACTCTAAGTGGCCGTCCATAAACTACTTTACCAATTTGAGGGGGTAGGGATCGCGTCAAAAACTACGGTCTGGAACAGGGGGTCTGATGATAAATTGTAACAAAGTTTACGAATTTTACGAAAAATGCCCCTGCAACAGTACACTTCAATAATAACTTGATATGTTTTCTTTGTCTATCGAGGTCTCGGTAGTGTAATTGGTTAACGCGCTTACTCATGAAAAGACAGAGTTGCCGGTTGAAACCAGATCGAAATAGATTTTTTTTCATTTCTCCATAAAAATGATCAGTAATAATAAAAAAAATTACCATACAAAGATATAACATAATACGTTTAAAAATCACTTTCATATTTCGGGCTTCACACTCTTTCCTCTATTCCTCTTTCTTCCCATCTTTGAGGAGATACTCTTTATTCCCCTGTTTTCACGAAATTTACCCTTTTTCTCGTTTTTCCGTTTGAATATGAACCAAATGAATAGAACCTAATAAAAAAATTCAACTACCTTAGGTTAACAGTTCAGTCGTTTTAATTGAAAATTCTACTATTAACCAAATATGACCTATGTGAATCCAAATCTGCGACCTCTGTTCTTTCCCAGCATGTCAGGTAGCAGCTTGTCATCATTTTTAGACCTGAGCTAACAACCAATTATGAAAAATGGATATTTTAAAATCTGTGAATTGTGTGAATCATGTAAATATTGTAGATATTACAAATATTTCAAATACTGTAAACATTGTATATACTGTAAATATTGCATATATTATAAATATTGCAAATATTTTAGACTTTAATGCAATAAGATACAAGATACAGTACAATGAATGAATAAGTTTCTTTTTATTATCTTAGGATCCGTAGAAGATATCGAAAAAACAAAGCCATGGTTGGATTCCACGTTAAAAAATTGCATCGAATTTTTTTTTCCAAACAAAATTTTCAATTCATATCATATGATTTTTGATTTTTCGAAAAAAATGTTGAATTAAAAAAATCTAAAAAACACTTGACGTGCTGCGGGAAAACAGAGGTCAAATTCGGATTCAACACAGAAAACTTTACCCTGGAAATGATATATCTCATTCCATGAACACGTCAAATGCAACTATTTTTTTAAACAGTCATATTTTCTTGTCAAAAATTCACCAGCTTTGTTGTAAGTTGAACTATTTCCTTGAAATTTTGTTTTCCAAAATTCATCTCTTCGGTCGAAAATTTACTCATTTCGTTGGAAAATCGTTTCTTTTTTTATTAGAAATAATTGTTTTTTCAACTAAAAATATAACTTTTACATTTCTGCTTAATGATTTATCTTTCTTAGATAAAAATTGAACTATTTGGTTGAAAACTCATATTTTTTTTTTAAATTTAAGTATTAGGTTGAATTTATTATTTTGGTGTTACGCTGTTGATCAGATTTCTGTAAGAATTTATAAATTATGTTAAGGTTTTCCTTTTTACATAGTCTTAAATCAATATTTTCAAAAATATTGATTCAGGGCCATGCAAAGAGAAAAAACTAACATAAATTATAATTATTTAGTTGAATGTTGAACTACTTTGTTAAAAATCAATTTTTTCAGATTAATGATTTTAGTTGAAAATGTATCTCTTTTATTGAAAAATTAAACAGTTTGTTGAAAATTCAATTTTATTCTCCGAGAAATAATTTTTTGAACTGAAAATGTAACTTTTCCATTTTTGGTTGGGAATTGATAGTTTCAATTGAAGATTGATCATTTCTAGTTAAAAAATCAACTTTTTGGTTAAAAATTCATGTATTTTTTCAACAATTCGTTTCCTTTGGTACAAGTTAATTTTCTTGTTTGAAGTTTCATCTTCCTGGTTTAAAAACAATTGTTTATTTGAAAATTCATGCATTATGTTAAAAATTTGTCTTTTTGTTAGAAAATTAATTTTCTTTGTTGAAAATTCATCCTGTCAGGTTAAAAGCGCAACTCTTTGTATAAAAACCAATCTGTTTTGTTTTTAAAGATTCAACTATTTTGCTGAAAATTCGTATTTTCTGATTGAATACGAATGTTTCTATTCCAAATTAAAATCTATTTTTATTGAAATATCGGATTTTTTGTATAAAATTCAACTATTTCGTTAAAAATTGAACAATTTATTTGGAAATTAGACTACTTGATATAAAATTAACTTTTTGTTGAAAATAATATTTTTGGGTTGAAAAATCGACCATTTTTTTGGTGAAAAATTCAGGTGTTTTGTAGAAAATTCTACTTTTCAGGTAAAAAATAAACCTTATTTTTGGAAATTCATCTTTTTAGTAGATGGTTCAACTATTTCGTTAGAGAATTGTCTTCTTTATTGAAATTAAATAATAGATTTTTTTTCAAATAATTGTTCAAACTAAAAATGTAACTATTATTCCATTTTTGGTTGAAAAATGATCCTTTTCATTAGGAAATTGATTTTTCATTATTACAAATTAACTTCCTCATCAAAAATTCATCTTTTCAAATATGAAAGTCAACTGATTTTTAAAACATTCAACTTTTTAGTTTGAAAACTGAACTCTTTCGTTGAAAATTTGTGTTGTTTGGTAGAAAATCAATCTTCTCAGTAGAAAATTCATCTTTGTAGGTTAAAAATGAGATATTTGCTTAAAAGTTCAACTTTTTTATAAAAATTTAATTATTTTGTAGAAAATTCAACTATTTCGTAAAGTTATCTTTTTTAATCGAAAATTCAACAGTTTTGTTAACAAATCATCCTTTATGATAGAAAAGTCATCTTTCTTGGTTGAAAATATTCATCTCTCTTTCTTTTTGATACAGAATTAAAATCGTGTTCGGTTGAAATGTCAACTATTAAATTTTTCGCTGAGAATTCACCTTTTTTGTTTGAGAACTCAACTAATTGCTTGAAAATGCAACTATTTTGTTAAAAATTTAATTATTTTGTGGTCAAAAATAGCTCAAAATTGGTCATTATTATTATTAAAGTACATAATTTATTAACAGCCTTGATCCTTTTCACTATGAATAATTTTTAACAGATTTAAATTGAATTTCTTAAACAAAATACAAAGTTTCTTCAATGATTGCAAGTTTGTGTTTAGTGAGTACAGGGCTTTTTGTTTATAGAGTTCAGTCTTCAGACCTGAAACATTCAGTACTTACAGTTCATTAGAGGCCACACTTTATCAACATTTTTGAATGTTATATAATGAAATAAACAATTTCAAAGAGACTCTTAGGAAAAAAATAAATTATAACTTCAACTTTCTAACTTCCACTATAAAAATAATTTAACCTTCTACAGTCTACCAGAGACTTCTTAATTCCGCTAAAAATATTCTTTCGGAACATTGCAATAAAGCAAGAAGTCGTGAATCTCGTAGAGCGCTAAGGAAAGCGTGCGGTGTCAGCCGGATATAAATTTTGGAAGACAGACGTATCATTTAAAATTGTCGGTGACAGTAATTTAGGTTCGTGGAGTTCTTACAAGAGAGAAACAGACCATGAGGGCCAGTGCTAATTCTAATTGTCATAATGACGATAAGAGCTCACCATCTCTCTGCAAAGAGGACAGATTTTTAGAAGTGCCATGGAGAAAATAAAACTGCCGTATTATTATTTTTAAATTTGAGACATTTGTACCTGTGAAGCAATTTGCATAATCGCCGGTCCCTTTTAAGAGGCTTTAGACAATTTAGTTTTGAGTAATAATATGTCTCCCTTCTTAAAAAGAAAACTGTATCATCGCGGATTTATGAAGATGTTCAGAAGACAATGAGATAGGGCTGAGATTGTTTCTCTTCGTGTCAGAAGATTGGATCTAAACACAGAATTGGGGTTCGTAAATTGTGTGGTCAAAACCTGTTTTACATCTTGGTGGTAGCGTTCATCTTAACTTTAACTCAAACAAAACTGTATAGTCTAACACAGATTTTATAAGATACAAGTGGTGTAAAGATTGATGAGGATGGTCAAATTAATCGGTTCATTCATGAAACATTCTTCGGTAGTCCAAGATGTGTGCGATTAACTTTAATAGGGTATACCAATATTTGACACGATCGAGGGGCAAACAAGTCTGGTAATCAGCTGGAGCGCTCGGTTATCCGAACTACTAATCTAGTGTAATTCGGGGTAATCCACTTGTCATCTGGAGTAATTGAAGTAATTCAAGTAATTCAAACAATTTCAAGTAATCCAAGCAATTCGGATTAAGTCAAGTATACCAGAGTAATTATAGTGTATTCCGGCGTAATAAAAATGTATAGGCTCCCTGCATATGACTTTAGGCAAAAATTATTTCAAAACCCCCCTTTTTTTAACAAAATAAGAACTAACTTTATCCGAAATATGGCCAACGGAAGCTCAAAGTTGTAGCTTCCAATGGGGCATATTTCGAATAAAGTAAGTTCTTATTTTGTTCAAAACAGGGGGAGGGGGGCTTGAAATAATTTTCGCCTAAAGTCATATGAAAGGACCCAATAATATGGAGTAATCCACATGTAATCTTGGGTAATCCTTTTGATATCGCAGAGTGATACAGTTCTGATCTGAAGTAGACCGAAATAATCCAGACTAATCCACTTGCAATCCAGATAATTAGGAGTGATTCCAAGAATCGAATGAAAAAATTGGATAGAACAATAAATCCATCAAAAACGTCTCTCTTTCTTCGAACGTTATAATGTTGATGTACATTTCTCATAAGGTGAAAAGGCAAGCTTTATTGGTCATTACGTAGTCCAAAAAATCCACTTGTAATCCAGAGTAATCCACCTATAATCCAGCGTAATCCACTTGTAATCGAGGTCATTCGAAGTAATTTAGGTAATTCAAGTAATTAACATTCAAGCCAGAGCAATCCAGGTGATTTAAAGTAATTTTCATAGGTAACCCAAATAATTTTCAATTTTTCATTGTTTTTTTTTTTTTAATTCAACTATTACATTTTTGGTTGAAAATTTCACTTTTTCAGATTAAAATTTCTATTTTTCGGTATAAAATTAATCTTCTTCCATCAAAATTCATGTTTTTGGTTAAAATTTCAACTATTTCGTTGAAAATTCGTCTTCTTGGGTTGAAACATCAACTATTTCGGTCGAAAATACAAACATATTATAAAAAAGTCTCTTTTTTGGTTAAACATTCATTTTTTCAAATTAAGATTAAGCTCTTTCATTTTCGTTCAAATTTTGTCTTTCTTAGTTGAAATGTCATGCATTTGTAAAAGAATTCATTTCTTCGTAAAATCGTAATTTTTTTGCTTAAAAATTGAAGTATTTTAACTTGAAATTTGACTATTCCATTTTTGATTGTAAATTTATTTTTTCTCGTCGAAAATTCAACTATTTGATCAAAAATTGATGAATGTTGTTAAAAATTCGTTTTTTTTGGTTAGAATGTTCTGTTTCTTTTGTTTGAAGACTAATTTTCTTAACTTATTATATTATACCTTTAAGCCATTTCCCTTTCGGGGTAGGCGTCACTTTTTCGGTTGGAAAATAGTAATTAGGTATATAGGTATAAGGTAGATTGGTATATGGGTATAAAGTAGATAGGTATATAGGTGTTAGGTATAGATGTTTTAGATTGATCTGGAATTCTCGTGTTATTTATTTACATGACACGTTCATTCCGCAACACTGCTCCGACCCAGGCTGCTGATCAATCTCTCTAGCGATAAATTTAACTATTTCATTTTTGGTCTTAAATTGTTTGTTTTTTTTAGTTCAAAATTCATGTATTTTGTTAAAAAGTGCTTTTTTATACAAAATTAAACTTATTCATTTAAAATTCATGTTTTTGGTTAGAAATGCAATTATTTGATGAAAAATTAATCATACGCAATACAAGTAATCCACTTGTAATTCAGAATAATTTACCTATAATTCTGCCAAATCAAATTTTAATCCAGGCAATTCGAAGTAATGTACATAGGTAATACAAATAGTTTTCAACTATTTTATTGGAAATGTTCATTTTTTCAAATTAATTAATTATTGGAAAAATGAACCATTCCATTTCGGGTTAAAAATTGATCTTCTTTAGATGAAAATTTACGTATTTTTTTAGAAAATTGGTCTTTTTTGGTCGAAAATTAATCTTTTTCATTTAAAATTCATGTTTTTAGTTGAAAACACAACTATTTGGTGAAAAATTATTCTACCTTGTAGAACATTCTGAGAAAAATTTCAAAAGACATTTTTTGGTTCAGATTTCAAGGGTTTTGTTGAAAACTCATCTTTTTGGATTGAAACTTCAACTCTTTCAGGCGACAGTTGGAATATATTGTTAAAACTTCGTTTTTCTTATGATTGAAAATTAATTTTTTTACTGAAAATTCAGCTTTTTTCCTTAAAACTTCATCTTTTTGGTTGAAAATTGAGCTGCGGTGTTGAAAAATTTAACTATTTTGTTGAAAATTCGTTTTCTTGCTTGAAAATTAACTTTTTTACCTAAAATTTATTCATTTCATTCTTGATTGTAAATGTAGCTTTTGAAAATTCAACTATTTGGTGAAATTTATGTCGTTTCTTAGAAATTCGTCTTTTTTTGTTGAAAATTGAACCATTTTGTTGAAAAATTGTTTTTTTTTTGTTTGAAATTTTGTTTAAATGTAACTATTCCATTTTTTGTTAAAAATTTAACTATTTGGCAGAAAATTTATCTTTTTTAGTTGAAAATTCAGGTAGTTCTTTAAAAATTCAACTACTTTTTTGAAAATTCATATGTCTTATTGAAAAGTCGTTTTTCTTTTGGTTAGTAAATATTTTTTTAACTGAAAATTTAGCTATTCAATTTGCAGTGCAATTTTCATATTTTTTAGTTAACAATGCAACTATTTCAATTATGTATTTTCTTGAAAATTTGTCTCCTTTTGGTTTGAAATTGAACCATTTTGTTGAAAAATTGTTTTTTTTATTTGAAAATTTTTTTCAAATTTAACTATTCCATTTTTTGTTAAAAATTTAACTGTTTGGCTGAAAATTTATCTTTTTTAGTGGGAAATTCAGATACTTGGTTGTGTTTTTTAGTTGAAAGTTTAACTACTTCGTTGAAAATTCATGTATTATGTTATAAAGTCTTATTTTTCTACAAGAAATTAATCTTCTTAGTTGAAAATTCAACTATCTTGTTAAAAATTTAAACTTTTTTTAGTGGAAATTCTATCTTTTCTAGTTGAAAATTCAACTATTTTTTTCATGTATCTTGTTGAAAATTTATTCTTTTCTGGTAGAAAATTAATCTTTTTTGTTGAAATATGATCTTTTTTAGTTGAAAAATAATCCTTCTCAGTTGAAAATTCAACTACTTTGTTGGAAATCAATGTATTATGTTAAAAATTCTTATTTTGTATTTAAAATGGAGTAATCATAGTAGTTAAGTAGTAGTCTAGTAGTTTTGTGCAAAGGTAATTCAGGGTAATCCAATATAATCCGGACCGCATTTTTAGGAGTTGTTTTCCCCTCGGACATGACTGGCCATTAAAATTTTAAGTACCTGTCATACGGTGTACGTGTGGTGACTGATTTATGCGTTGTGTTCAGAAATTGGAATTTTATATCAATCCGTCAATTATTTCCAATCAATTCGAATTAATGATAACTTAACATTGCTGAAAATGTTTCTTTTTTCGTTTAACATAGATTATAGAACTACGTGTCCACGTGTCTGTAATTTGTCACTGCAGTCAGTACTAAAAGTCCAGCTTGTTCCTTTTTTTTCCCTTTTTTTTTACTTCTCTTCGGAAGAAGACAGGGAAGAAGGAGGAGCCTTCCAAAGGAAGAGGACAATCACCGGAAATACGAGGATGTTAGCAAGTCTCCCTGCGTTGCCCTGGCCGCTCAAACGACCTTTATCTCGACAAATATATCGAGTGTCCTGGCGGTACCTCGCCAAGAATTTTAAGTAGATTCACCCTGCA
This sequence comes from Andricus quercusramuli, assembly GCA_932178445.1. Classification (NCBI taxonomy): domain Eukaryota; kingdom Metazoa; phylum Arthropoda; class Insecta; order Hymenoptera; family Cynipidae; genus Andricus; species Andricus quercusramuli. Next base: position 558,646 of record CAKNXH010002168.1, on the reverse strand, counting down.
CTTTTCGCGGAAGCACCCCAATGAAGATGCACAAAAACAAGTATTTTTTATTCTCAATGAATCCTCATTTGAAAATCCATCTAGGAACGTGCATAAATTATGTAAAGAATTTTTCTGAAATTCTGAACCACGTACCCCCCTTTGCGAGGGTCTGTAATTTTTTACATCACCCCTCCCCCCCCCCCCCCCTCACTATCTTATGTAATTTTACCGTATTAATTTCTGTCGTCAATTTATTTAGTGGTAATCTAAAAAGAACGTAAGCTGATTTAGATGGTTGGGGGTTTGGCAAAATCTTAACCTTGCTAATTAATTAACAAAGTATGTACTTTTACTCTCTTTGAAGTGGTTGAATATTTAACAAAAAAGATTCATTCTTAACAAAACATTTAATAGTTTATATTTCAACTAGGAGAAGATTTTCACTTTAAATTAAAAAATAGTCGAATTGAACAAAAAATATGAGTTTTAACCAGTCAACTGGTAGGCTGAAAATCGACGTTATGTGCCAAAAGTATTATTATTATTATCATTATTATTATACTATTCAGTCATTTCCCTTTTGGGGTAGGCGTGACTTGCTCGGTTGGAAAATAGTAGTGTGTATCTGGGTTTATAGGTATAAGGTAGATAGGTATAAGGTAGATAGGTATATAGGTGTAAGGTATAGATATTTTAGATGGATTTAGAATTCTCGTGTTATTTATGTAAATGATACGTTTGCTCCGAAAAACTGCTCTAACCCAGGTTGCTGATCAATCTCTCATGCGATCACCTCAAATGAAGAGCAAATAATTCCGTATTCATCATGAAAGTTTATTTCCCAAGGGGGTTTTAGGCCGCTGATGATGAGTCCGGGGTCAAAATTGAGAAATTCAAAATGAGGGATCAATATGGCGGATCCAATATGGCGGGCCATCAGCGAACAAAAAAAATCCTTGGTACTGAATTTTATTCCAATTACGTGACTTTTACATTTCAGTCCTCCACATTGAAAATGCCATTTTAAATTTCTCAATTTTGTCCCCGGATTCGACATCAGCGACCAAAAAAACTAGGACATCCATTGAGTTTTGTGGCAGTTATTCCAAGTGCGCATATATTCCTCATTACCAGTTAACTGGTTTTTAACAAAATAGGAGAATCCTCAACCAAAACACATTTATTTTCAACCCAAAAGTTGCATATTCAACCAAAAAAGCTTAAATTTGTAGCAAAAGAGATGATTTTTGAAATACAAAAAAAAAAAATTCAACAAAACGTGAATTTTCAACTTACAAAGATTTTTGAGTCCAGAAAGAGAACAAATTTCATTTAAAATTCAAAATTCTCAAACTATAAAGGAACCTTTTCACAAAATAGTGGATTTTTTAACCAAATAATTGAATTATTAACCATCAAGATAGTTTTTGACTAGAAACGAACAATTTTTAACAAATTATATACATTTTTAACCATATAGTTGAATTTTCAACAAATTTCATCAATCTTCTACCAAATGGAATATTAAAATGGAATAGAACTTTCAAAATCCAAATTGTTGAATTTTCAATAAAACATTTTAATTTTCAACAAAAAATGTAATTGAAATTATGTATATTTACACAAAAAAATGAATTTTTAATAAAGTATTTCAACGTTCAGCCAATGAGTTTAAGTTTCAACCTAAAAAGATTAACCAAAAATATAACAGTTGATATTTCAATCAAAAAATATTTTCATTTAAAATCAGAAACACTGAAATTTAACTCAAAAATAGGAATTTTCAACACAATACTTAAATCCTGAACCAAAACTTAATAAATTTCAATCAAGCAGTTGCATTTTTTACACACAAAAAAATGATTTTCTACCAGAAAAGACCAATTTTCAAACAAGAGGATTAATTTTCTACAACAAAAAAGCGAAATTTCAACAGAATATATGAATTTTCAACTAAAAAATATAAATTTTCAACCATGAATGGAAAAGTAAAATCTCCAGTTAATGTAATTAATTTTGCAACCAAGAAAAAAACGAATGATCAACAAAATATTTAATTTGCCACCTAAGAAATTAGTTTTCAACAAAAATTATCAATTATAAATACGAAAAATAAATTTTTAATAAAGTAGTTCCACTTCCGACCAAATAGTTAAGTTTCTATCAAATTTTTGAATTTTGGATTCGAAAATTCTTATGTTCTACAAAACAGTTGATTTTTGAATCCAGAAATGTGAAATTTCAACAAAAAAGTTAGTTTTCAACAGAACCTGATCAATTTTTAAACAGACAGTTGCAGTTTCAACCAAAAAGATGAAATTTCTGCAAAAAATATGATTCTTTAAAACAAAAAGTAAAAAAATGCAATCAAATTTTTACATCTCTAAGCCAGAAAAATGAAATAAATATTAATTTTTATAATTGTGAGACTGAAGAATAATGATTTAAATAAACATTGGAATTCATTTTTAAAACTTTTAAAATAGTAGGTTCGAAAACTTGAATTTGTGCTTCAAAGATAAAGTGTCGGACTGCGCAACATTTTAGGCCCTAAAGAAATGATAAAATTGTAGAGTTGTAAAACTTATAATACTTATTTTATTAATTTTTATTTTAAGGTTGTTGACCAGTGAAATATTAATTTTATATGATGTTAATGTTTTTTGTCTACTTGGTCTAAAATCAATATTTATTGAATATTGATAATTAACTTTTTGAGTTTTGAAAAAAATCTCTCTACCTCCACTGGGATTTGAACACCAGATCTTTCAGATTTCCGGTCTGATGCTTTAACCAATTAAGCTACGGAGACACGAGAAGATTTTCTTCAAAACTCTTACAAGCTGAATGACGACGTCATTCTATACTTGTATTATCATTCCAACATGAAAGTGATTTTATTAATTTTGATGTTAAGGTTGTTGACCAGTGAAATATTAATTTTATATGATGTTAATGTTTTTTGTCTACTTGGTCTAAAATCAATATTCATTGAATATTGATAATTAATTTTTTGAGTTTTTAAAAAAATCTCTCTACCTCCACTGGGATTTGAACACCAGATCTTTCAGATTTCCGGTCTGATGCTTTATCCAATTAAGCTACAGAGATGACACGAGAAGATTTTCTTCAAAACTCCTACAAGCTGAATATCGACGTCATTCTATTCTTGTATTATCATTCCAACATGAGAGTGATTTTATTAATTTTGATGTTAAGGTTGTTGACCAGTGAAATATTAATTTTATATGATATTAATGTTTTTTGTCTACTTGGTCTAAAATCAGTATTCATTGAATATTGATAATTAATTTTTTGAGTTTTGAAAAAAATCTCTCCACCTCCACTGGGATCTGAAAGATCTGGTGTTCAAATCCCAGTGGAGGTAGAGAGATTTTTTTTGAAACTCAAAAAATTAATTATTAATATTCAATGAATACTGATTTTAGACCAACTAGACAAAAAACATTAACATCACATAAAACTTAATACTTATTGTTCTAATTTTTTCCGGTATCTAAGAATATTTTTGTAGTGAAGGTCGGAAAAGGTCTTCACTACAATAATATTCCTGACACTTATTGTTATTAAAACATGTTTTTGTGTACATTCAATTAACCAGGTAAAACTGAAACATCCAAGATGTTAAAGTCGTGGTCCGAGTGCAAAAAAAGTAAAAAACGCCTTAACTCTATCGGCTACTTGATGAAGCTTATAGTGAATTTAGTGGAAAGTACTGTCGACATCTGTTGTTCTCTTTATGAAGCTTATAGTCAGTGTGTCAAGTTGTATGTAAATTTGTAGAACAATTATGATTTTTAATATTTTGGTCACAGGATGGTAATAAATAATGCTACAAATTGTTTGGATATAGTAAAATCATTCATAAAAGTGCTCTTTCCTCTAAAAAAACCCTTTTTAGGTAAGCAAGCTCTGTGTTGCATACTTGGATATATCTTTTAATTTTTAATATTTAGAAAATTTAATTTTTAAAATGTAGATATCTTTCCTATAGGTATAGATAAACATAAAATTTGCTAACCATACATATCCAAATGTTAAGTGTGAACATCCATTTTTCTCCATGTATCAATTAAAGTATTCTTAGTTCATAAACTAATTAACAATTGTTCCTAGACCATAGTCTATAATTATGTCCAATTCCACACTTATTAAAGAAATCATTGTATGAATTTACTATCTGCTACCGGTAAAATTTATTGTGAACTGCTCTTTGCAACGCTCAATAATTTAGTATAATTACCCCACCTATGTGAAGATAGGGTAAGTGGATTACTGACTGATACGAAGTGCATTCTGAGGGAAATGACTTTGTAACTTCTAATTATTCCAGATCGCTGAAGTGAGAAGTTACCGTTACTATATCTCATCTGTTGGAGGAGTATACAATTTGCTACTAATTGCCTAATTCTTATTACTTCTTTACAAACAACCTATATAATTGGCGATCAGACAAGAAATGTTTAAGTTGTATATTGTCTAAATATAAAATTGTCTTCGCCATGATTCGCTAACTTCCATGAAATAGGACAAATTCCATTTTAAATCATGCAGAAAGATCCAGCTTATGGTGTCTTGTGGTTACTTATGATTTTTTGGAATCATTCGCAGATTTCCTTAAAAACGCCTTTTTTAAAAACTTGTATTTTTTAGAGATAGCTGGTAGTATGTACTGCGTAATTATTCGCTGAGTTTTATCCTTGGTAAAACACTACTTCACGTTGATAAAAATCAAAATTTATGATTTTTTCGAAAAACACTGCCCAAAATGGTATAAAATATGAAAAAGATAATGTTGTTTTGGTTAATATTTTTACAAAAACAGTATCTAGTACTCTTTATCATTTGGCACAACAACCAATCTTCAATTACTAAATCATAAAGCGTATCCCTCGCAGATCTCATTCATTATTTTGTACTCAGTATCCTTTTGTTTCTATTTCGAAAATATTTGTGTTCTTCATGCAGTTAGTTTTTGTTTTATGTTTTAACTTAACTACAGTAAGGATAATGAAAGATTCAAAAAAATTGACTGTTTTCGGAATCCTATAAGTTTCTTTTATGAATATTTACTGCGTGAAAAATACAAATATATTCGATATGAAAGAAGTGTCTTTTTTAAAAGAAAATCCAGTTTGTAAAATATTTGAAGATTCAACTACATTTTTTCTTGAAAATTATTTTTTTAACTGCAAATTCAACTGTTCCATTTTTGGTTAACAACTTATCTTTTTTAGTTGAATATTGAACAATTTGGTTAAAAATTCATGCGTTTTGTTGACAATTTGCCTTCTAGTAGAACATTAATCTTCTTGGTTGAAAATTAATCTTTGTAGGTTAAAAATTCAGCCATTTAGTAGAAAATTCAACTATTTTGTTTAAAGTTTAATTATTTCGTTGAAAATTTAACTATTTTCTTAAAGTCATCTTGCTTAGATGAAAATTCAACTGTTTTCTTGAAAACTCGTCCTTTTGGATTAAAAATTAGTCACTTATGGCATAAAGGTCATCTTTCTTGGTTAAAAATTCATCTCTCTTGACTAAAATTGAACTTTTTGGTTGAAAATTCAATTTTTCGGGTTGAAATTTCAAACGTCTTCTAAAAAATTCTTCAATCTATCAACAAGGATTTCAATTTTATTTTTGTATCAGAGAAGTGTCACATGTCACAAAAACCTTCGCGACACTTTTAAAAATTTCTGTGATAATATTCAGAGATGCATCACTAAAGCTTTATGCAGAAACCGTTCATAAATATTCCTAAACAGGAACAGAAATTTCAGCAACGGCAACTGCATAAAGCTTTAGTCACATGTTTCAAAAAATTCTGTTACAATATGGTAATTTTCAGTTACTGTAACTGAAAATTTCAAGGGATTAAAAAATATGTGCTGTTAATTAATTTTAATATAAAATGTAAATATGTAGACTATATTTGCCCTGACAATATAAATAGTAAGAAAATTTACATATCATTTGCATGATACCTCCGAGGCGTCTTTTGCTATAATTTATATTGCCATGAAAAATATGTACTACATATTATTATTGAAATTAATGAACCAACGGAACGACTCAAAATTACATATTATAACCCCTCTAGCCAAAAGGACGTCATTTGACGTAAACAGCGGACTCACTATTCAATTGAAACCTCGATTAATTATTAATTTACGCAGCTACTGCTAGCCACTTGCGGTTCTGATGTACCTTTTTAGAAGTTCATTTATGAGGCTGATGATTGCAGTATCTTGTAGCTATTTTATATTGCAAAGATAATTCGCTCATCAACCGAGCCAGACGTCGTTGTCTTTACTTGCGATTTCAACACTTTTCTCAGTTTTTTCTTATCATGCAAATTTTGAATCCTTCACATGCTTCAGATCATTCATATTCTGAAAAAAAAGGTTACTGCATCGTTACACATCAACAAAAATTTTTGCAGTGCATAACCGCCCATGACCACAACCACCAAGCTTTGGCCGCTTCGAACGCGATCGAGAAATGAGGAGTGTGCAGTTGCTAACTTGCTTATTTGAGTAAAATGTTTTTTGTCTCAAAACCTCTTTTTTATAATTTTGAGGGAGGTTTTAACATCACTCAAACATTGAAGCCAGGAAAATGGCATTCCCTAATGAACAAAAACACAAGAGATGTTCTGATTAAAATATATTCCTATGTATGTTTTAAAGTGATTTTGTTGGACAATGTAATAATAAAATAATCTCTGGTGCTTCAGCCCATATGAAATATCGATTTCCTTGTTTCCATTATTAAGAGATATTTAAATTACTCTGATAATAAATTCAAACGCCGCTATTGCAAAAAAAAACGCTTTCTGTGTATGTTTTAAAGTCATGCTGTTGGCTAATGTATTTGTAAAAAAATCTCTGGTGCTTTCCCCCGTATAAAATATCGATTTTCTTGTTTCATTGATTAGGGAATGATTGAACTAGCCTGAAAATAAGTTCTAATGCAAATCTTGCCGAAAGGCGTTTCCCGTGTATGTTTCAAAGTGATTTTGTTGACCTGACTATTAATACAAAGAACTTTGGTGATGTATAGCTTACGAAATGTTAATTTCTCTGCTTCTATAGTTAAGGGATGATTAAACAACCCTTTAAAAAATTCAGAGACATATCCTTGTTGTCTGTTCCTGGTTTCAATGTTTAAGGGATGCTAAAACATCCCTTAAAATTAATTCAAAGACGTATTCTTGCTATGCACGCTTCCTCTACTCATTTGAAACTGATTTCATACCGCATCAGTTGATTAAAAATCGCTAGTGATTTTAGTTACTAAGAAATGATGATTTCCATACTTGGATGTTCAAGGTATGAAACTACTTCCAAAACATGATGTATACCCAAAAAATCGTTAATATTTCTAGTTCGTGGGTATGAACCTTTTGTTTCGGTAAGTCTGATTGTCAAAATGTGAAACTTTTAGTCAAATCTATCAAAGAGGTTTTGATAAAAAAAAAACATTTAAGCATTCTATGAAATCACATTTGAAAATTGTAACTTTGACAAGTTATTGTCTGAAAACTGTCAATTGTTCTTACTTTTTTCTTTCGAATGTTTGCTCAGCAGGTTCGAAAATACAACAAAAGTTAGATTTAGAATTTTCCACAAAAAGCCATTTACTTTACATTTGGCGCGGGAAATTCAAACATTCACTATAAAATGTACTGCATTTCGTTTCAGAAACCTAATTTCGTACATATCAGTTACTGCAGTATCCTAAATGTGTCGGAATTTTCCGACCATTTCTAACAGTTTAATATCTGGATTTTGTGTAATATGTGGGAGATTTACTGTGATACCTGTTGTAGCATATTTTGACTCTTGCAGCTCAAAATGAAAGAAGGATTTGAGCGATAATGTTTCCTTTATTCCTGAAGATAGCTACAACAGGAAGAGGAGCAACACCTGTTCTGAAAGCATCTCGCGATAATAAGTAATAACGAGATTCGTATGACAATCGTAGCCATTATATCCTTCCATTGTGGTGTATTTTCGTGTGGCACGTTTTGCTAAACGACTGGCACGTTCGATTGATTCAATTTTAAGTAAATTGATCATACGTATTCTGTTCTCGACATACTTAAAATAAAGTATAACCCCTATCAGAGTGCCTATTTTGTCCTTGCGATTAATATGTATTTCGAGACACTCCAGGTTCTAGACTGAATATCCCGAAGAAGGATGCCTCACGTCTACGAGAAGACTGTAGTCCGCGACGAATAATTGATCAGCGGCATTCATTTCGGCAATCGAAAACAAAGATGGCGATTGTATCCGTCGGAATCGATTGCGCCTAATGCATTTCAACAAGCTTTCGGTACGGGAGGTGCAGAGCGTCTCCTTTCCAATTAATTTATCATCGAAAAAAATATTTCTTCGCAAAAAATCAGGTGTAGCGTCTTCAATTTCATAATTCTGTTGATTTTAGAGTTGTATCTCTCCTCAAATATGAATACCTCCGAGGTGTCTTCAGAAGAGTTAATTCGGCCTGACTATTCAAACTCGGAAGATGTCAATTTCAATTTCGAAATTAATTGCGATGAAAAGTATCTTGTTCTAATGGTTTCAGATTTTACAGCTAAAATTCCATTTTTAAAATGCACTTTACAGTCTGGAGTTAAATTAGGGGTCGTTCAAAAATCACGTCACGCAAATTCGAACATTTCCTCCACCCCTCACCTTCTTCGTCACAGACCATCACATAAGGCTTGAACCAACCAGGGTGACCATTTCATTAGATAAACGCCTAAAAAATACACAAAACATACAAAAACAATATTTTTACAGACTTCATAGCCCAAAACGAAATTAGGGGAATAACACTAGGTGACATGATTTTATTTATCAATAATCGATGGGACATTTCAGTATGTTTTTCCGTAGGTGTTCAAGCTACAAACAAGTAGGTGAATTTTCAATTAAGAAGATTATTTTTCTACGAAAAAATACAAACTTACAAAAAAATTCATAAATTTTCAACCGAATTATTGAGTTCTATAAACAATAATAACCAAAAAATAATGAATTTTCAAAAAAATAGTCGAATCTTTAACAATAGGATGAATTTTTGAGAAAGAAAAAAATCCAATAATGGATTATTTGAATTTCCAGTTAAGAAATCAATTTCAAGCTAAAAAGTCAAATTTTCAACAAAATAGATCAATCTTCAGCATAATAGTAGATTTTTTAAGAAAAAGAGATGAATTCTGTACCAAAAATATATTAGTAGGCTTTTCATTTAAAAAGAATTGACTTTAAACGATGAATAGTCAAATTTTATTATCAGGTTCTATTAATGCAGTTCGAATTTAAGCTAAAGTACAAGGAAAAGGGGAAGTTTATTGAAAACAGGGAGGGAAGAGGAATTCTTTGAAAAAAGGGTAGAGAATGAAGTCCATATTTAGATGCTTTACTTGTACAATAAAATCCCTAATTTTCATTTTTTCAGGCATTTCGAAAAATTGTTATTCACATTTATATTTTCCTTGTGTGATGTCACATTCTGCATTAAACCCCCCTCTCCCTCTGCCCTGGCAGTGTGACTTAGTTTTTAAACACCTGCTTAATGAAATTATTGAGATTTATATATTTGTTCAGTTCTATCATGGGAGAAAACTAATTAAAGTTATTCTCTCATTAATCATTAAAAAAGTGCATTTGAGCTGCAAATAAAAGGGGAAAGTATATTCGGCGTCTCTTCTGTATAGCCAAACCTTGAGAATATCAAGTAGGCAAAATAGACGCGGATGGACACTAACACTGATTTTAGAGAGATTTCTCATTGGATTCTTTTAGACTTAGCCCTTTTCTTTGAATCGATGCATTTCCATTTCCATTTCAAATTCAAAACGAATACAAATACGTGCAGATCCTGCCGATCTCAGTGGAAGCCTTCTTCCTGTCCAAGTACCATAATTCCAAGATTCTTTCTCTTTGTATTGATTACGCGAGTAAATCTGTCAAGGCCATCACAATCCTTGGAAGGTGTGTAGTTTATTTATAGCAATGTAACCTTTCAAAGCAAGGAAAATTTTCGTTCAAATAAAAAATCCAATTAAACATTTTGTCGCCCAAATATAAATTGATAGGGAGAAAATAATAGCGGACATAGATAATTGTTTCTTATTTAAAAGGAGTCACTAGTCATATATCGAGTCATAGATATAGGAAACTCCATTTCTTTTAATAAATTAATCTGCCATACTAGCATATCGTGTACATACCAAAATTCTATATCTTTATGTTTCGAAACAGAGATGAGTATTAAGGCTCGTAATGACCTACATTTTCAAATCGACTTTTTTACATATTTCAATATAATTCGAACCCAGGAGTTCGAAAATACAAGTTTCCAAAAATGTCCTTATGTATGTGTGTAACTTTTTTCTGTTCACCATATCTCAAAAACTAGAATAATATCCAGGTCTGATAGGATTTTGAGCTAGATCGGTCATTTAACTTTAGCGATTTATTTTTAAAAATTACCTTGTTTATATCAGAAAAACTGTTTCGATATATAAAATACAGCAATACGATATATAGTGTATTTGTTCACGACTTCGCGTTTACGAGACGCATCGATTGACCTATTTTTGAACCTTTATTGACCTACCAGTACCGATTTATGAAGTTTAAAAAGTTTCATTCTGTTTATATGAGAAAAGCTTTGTCCATATAAGGGTATCTGAAATGTTTGTTCGCGTCTTTGAGACTCATCAAATGACCTACTGACGAACATTCTACAACTTCTTATCATTTAGCAATACCGATGTATAAATTCAAGAAATATATTGTTTATTTTGTTGATATAAGAAAAACTTTTTCAATATTGTCAATACAACAGTAATTCATATGATATATTTGTTCGCGTCTTCAAGCCGCATCGGTTGCCTATAATTGAAGAACCTTTCATGACCTACCACAACCTACCAATATCGATTTTAAATTTCTTAACAAAATTATTTACTTTTCTTCTTAAAGGATTTTTTTTTATTGGGAATATAGGAGTATTGTATTTGATGTAATGATTGTTCGTATCTTCGAGACGCGTGGATAGTGATTGACCTATTGACGAACTTTTGATGACCATTCTTGATCAATCAGTAACGGCTCAGAAACTTAAAAAAGGTTACATAGTTTACATGAAGAAACCTCTTTTTATTTAGAATATAACATTACCGTAAGTTAAAAAGTTGTTCATTAAGATATAAGACATTGATTGACACGTTGATGGGCTCTCTGATTTTCCGAAAATAAGATTTTTGGTAAGACAGAAGCATAAGGCTGAAAATGTTGAAAGTATTCATTTTTTTATTTTGTACAGAAAATTTGTACAATCGCAGTGAATATCCATAGTACTTCGCAGCGGTATTTTGATTATCTCAGACGAAAACTCCTGAAGATAATCATATATCGAATAATCCGTAAGCATTTCTTTCATTGGGCTAACCATTTTTTCACAGTCGCTTGAAATACTTTACAATTTTTATTCGAAAAATCTCTTTTGCGGATTTCATCAACTCTCAATGTTTTCAGACTCAATAATTGAGAAAAAATAGATTTTACCTCAGTGTCTGTCTGTCGTCGCTGTCGCTATTGTTCGAGAATATTTTTCAATAAGATGCGCAGTTTTTTTATTGTCGAAAAATGTTATTGAAAATCAAAAAATTTGCTTGCTCAAAGTATGAAATGTGCGGAAAAATGTTATTAAGGAAAATTATTCACCTTAAAAATTTCTATAAATAATATAATAACATTTTTAAGAACAAAATTTTTCGTCTTAACCATAGGTCTACAAATTTACTTTTGACTATACTTCTTGATAAGACTCGTAGTTTTCTTTTGCATCGTGAAAAATTGCAATAAAAATAACAAATTTATATTTATGGGAAAACAACACAAGCAAAAATAAATTTTATAACGAAAAAATTGTTCAACTAGAACAGAAGTTTGGACCCATTTACAGAAGTTAATGGTAAAACGTTTACAAAAAGCGAGTGCGTAGTACGAGGGTAAATTCATTATTCAAGTCAAAAATACGAATATTTTAGAATACAGTTGAGATACCAACCTGTAAACTAAAGGTAAACATGTCCCACTTATGAAACAGTTTGACAAATAATTCGATTTATAAATAACTTGAAGATATATTTTTGAGTACAAATGACTATATTAATAATTATGAAAGTCAGGCTTCTTATCTATATAAAAAGCCAGTATGGTTCTTAAGTTTTGAACACTAAAAAATAATTTTAATTATCTAACCTCCACACATGGGTGTTTCATTTCGATAAGGACACGCTTTCAACGGTTGCTCCTATTTATGGAACAGAATCAAGTTTGCAATAAAATTTGTTTATATTATATTAATATGAATTATGTTATGTTATTATCATATAATACTTAAACTATAAGTTAAACATATTAATTGTCAACCAAAAAAATATTAATTCTCCACAAAATAATTGTATTTTCAACCAAAGTTATCAATTTTCAAATAAAATGATGAATATTCAACTGGCATAATTTAATTTCAAACCAAACACATAAATTTTCAACTAAAATGACGACTCTTTAACTGAAATGGTTAGATTTTTAACCAAAGAGATGAATATTCAACCATAAAGATTAATTTTCTACAAAAAATACGAATTTTCGATACAATATAGGAATTTGCAACCAAGTAGTTGAATTTGCAACTGAGAATGATAAATTTTCAACCAATAGTTGAATTTTACAAAAAAAAATAGAGAAGAATGTTCAACAAAAAATAGAATAGTGAAACGTTAAGTTAAAAAAATCAAATTTTTAACAAAAAAAAAAAACGATTTTCATTTCAATTCATAGCTGAATTTCATACCAACAAGGTACAAGAATTTTTCACCAAACATTTTAATTAAAAAAAAAATCAATGATCAATCAAACAATTAAACTGTTATCTAAAAAGATACATTTTTAACCAAAAATAGAATAGTTAAATTTGCTGTTCAAAAAACTAATTTCTAACAAGAAAAAATATGAATTTTCAACCAAAGTGATCAATTTTCAAATAAAATGATGAATTTTTAACTGTAATCGTTGAATTTTTAACCAGAAAGATGAATATTCAATCCTGAAGATTAATTTTCTAAAAAAAAATACGAATTTTCAACACAATATATGAACTTGCAACCAAGTTCATGAATTTGCAACTGAAAATGATAAATTTATAACTAATAGTTGAATATTACAACAACAAAAAATAGAGAAGAATTTTCAACAAAAAATAGAATAGTCAAACCAAATGATTAAATCTTTAAAAAAATAATTAAATTTTGAACAATATAACTAAATTTTTAAGAAAATAGTTGAATTTTTAACAAACAAAAAATTTTCAACCATAACTAATTGGATTTTTACATTCTCATTCATGAGAGTGTATTGTATTCGTCCAAATTTTCGATCTCTGGTTTTTAACGGATCTTTATGTTCCGGTACTCCCTGAGTCCGAAAATCATTAAATTTTGTCGGTGTCTGTCTGGCTGTCTGTATGTCTGTCTGTCTGTATGTCTGTATGGTTACCTGAATGTTGTCGCCACGCTAACTTTCGAAGGATTTGTCCAATCGAGTCAGCCTTTGGTAAACTTTTCAAGGATCCTAAAACGAAGGTTAAGTTCGTTAACCACATATTTTCAACCAAAATTAAAAATTTTAGAGCATTTTCCAAATTTCAAAAAAAAAATTTTTCATGTTTCAGAAATTTTTGTGGAAGTTTCTTACAGATGGGTGATAGTTTTGAAAATTATCTTAATGAAATTTTTGATTTCGATGAAAATTAGAAAAGTTATATACTTTTCAAAATTTTGAAAACTTTCAAAAAGTAGAAAAATAAATTTTCTGGTAGATTAGAAAATTTTAATCAGAATTTCCACTAGTTTTCACATGGTTTTATTTTTCAAAAGCAATCTTTTGTATAGCCTATAGCTGCTGAGCGCGAAGAACGAGTATCGCAATGAGAATGTAATCGTCAAGGCCGTAGGTACTTTGAGAACCCTCTTCATAATACCAGATCGAGGTACAGAAATAAATATAATGTACATTGAATATAATAGTATTGAGCATAACAGGAAAAGCTCACATTTTGGACAAAATCGAGTGCCAAGCACGAGATACGTGATAAGAATGTGTTCGTTAAAGCCGAAGGAGCTTCAACAAAAGAGAATTCACAACGATGAAATTACAGTTGTTCACGCTTTGACCTTTAATTTCAAAAGGTCTGTGCACAAATGTGTGGGAAATATAAAGACCGAGCGCGTAGCGCGTAATGAGAATGTGCCCGCGAAGTGGGCATATTTTTTTGTTGGGTTCTATTAATTCAGTTCGCATTCAACAGAAAGAACGAAAGTTTGGGAAAGTTCCTTGAAATTGGGGGGAAAAATGAATTCTTTAAAGAAGAGGGAAAGAGGGGAACAGGAAAAAGAGTAGGTAACTAAATTTTATTATGTTGGCTTTTCTTTATGTGGAAATTGAAATTTACCATTATTTATTGACATTTAAACAGAATTCCTAAATATATATACTATATATATATTTGGGCCATATTTTGAAATGTTTCGAAATTTCTTTAAGTCTTTTCAAGCAAATTTTAATTTGTTGAAATTCTTTTAAAATCTCTCGAAATCCTTAGGAATCTTTGCAAAACTTGATAATTTCTCTGAAATTCCTTAAATTCTTCTGAAATCACATACAAACTTTATTTACAAATTTAAATATCCCTTGAAATTTTTGAGATCACGCCAAGTGCTTTGAAATCCCTTGAAATCTCTTGAAATCATTAAAAATCTTCTGAATTCTTTTGAAATCCCTTGGAAAATAATTTTTGATGAACTTTTCATCTGATGAAAGCACTTGATTGCCATCTTCTGACTTCTTTTAAAATCCCTTAAGTCGAATTCATTGAAATTCATTGAAACCTCTTGATACCCCTTGAAATTCGAGAAAATTCATTTAAATCTTTTAAAACCACTTGAAAATTGAAATTATTTGAAGTTATTTCGAAACTTTACGAAATTCCTTGAAATCTCTAGAAATTCTGTGAAATTCCTTGAAGTCTTCTGAAATCACTTAGAATCTTCCGAAAATATCTGCAAATTCTTTTAAAATTTTTAAGATCCCTTAAAATCTTTCGAAATGATTTAAAATCTTTTGAATTTTTTTGAAATCCTTTGCATGTATTCTTTGCATGAAATAAGATAAACTTTTCCTGTCATAAGAGAAGCTTTCCTGTCATAACAGATGATCCAAAAATCTCTCTAAGCCTTCGAAAACCTATATTTCTATTGTTTAACGTGTTTATTATTCTGGATTCATAAGAAATGTGTCAGAACAGAGAATACGAAACTTGGACCAGATGTAGGCCAAGCGACACGTTAGGACTTAATTAGATGCAAACCGCAAAGAAAAAAAGGAAAACTAAATATTTTATTGGTTCCAGAGAAGACCACATGTGAACACAGGTTCCTGTTACCAACGCGACTTCCTGTTCTCTGACCTGGGTGAGACCATCGTCCATCCTTTCTCATTTTTCTTATTCGCTTTTGTCCTTCTCAAATTCTCCCTTTCCCTTTTTATGCCTGTTTTCCACTTCCTCTCGATAGGTGCCTAATGGCTAGATTCTAGAATGCTAAATGCACTTCCTTTTCCTTTTTCTGGTTTTACACTTACACAACGTTTTGACTGATCGAGTCTACGAAAGTTGAGGGTGCCAGGGTCAGTTGCTAATTATCCTCTTTATGCTTGACTTTCCGCAAACGAATAATCGGAAGCCGTCATAGGATAGGGTAGGCACGTTATATAGATCTATAGAGAAATGCACCTTCGAGTAGCCGGAACTGTCACAAAAGCCGGGGACGAATAAAAACTCCATGTTTTTCCAAATTCGTCATTTTCAGTTAAAAATTCAACTATTAAATTTTTCATTAAACATGCATCTTTTTTTGTTGAAAATTCAACCACTTGGTTGGAAGTTGGACTTCTTTGTTGAATATCCATTTTATTGGTTGAGAATTGAACTTTTTTGTTGAAAATTCGTTCTTTCTCGGTTACAAATTTATTTTGTTAACTGAAAATTTAACCATTCGATTTTTGGTTGAAAGTTGATCATTTTTAGTTCAAACTTCAACTATTAAATTTTTAATTTAGAATGGACCTGTTTGGTTGAAAATGCATTCTTTTCTGGTTGGAAATTTATCCTCTAAATGAAAATTTGACTGTTCTATTTTTGGTTCAAAATTGATCCTTTTTAGTTGAAAATTCAACTATTAAATTTTTCATTTAGAATTCATCTTTGTAGTTGCAAATTAAATTGTTTTACTTATAATTTGACTATCATATTTTTGGTCAGAAATTGATCGCTTTTAGTTGAAAATTTAACTGTTGAATTTTCAATAGAGAATTCATCTTTTTTGGTTGGAAATTAATTTTGTTGACTGAAAATATAACTGTTCTATTTTTGGTCGGAAATTGTTCGTTTTTAGTTAAAGATTTTACTTTTAAATTTTTCATTTAGAGTGCATCTTTTTGGTTGAAAATTCATTCTTTTTTTGGTTGTAAATTGATTTTTTTTTTACAGAAAATTTAACCATTATATTTTTGGTCGGAAATCAATCGTTTTTAGTTGAAAATTTAACTGTTAATGTTTTCATTGAGAATTCACCTTTTTTGGTTAATAATTCATTCTCGAATTCATTATTTTGTGTTGGCAAATTTATCTCTTTAACTGAAAATTTGACTGTTCTATTTTTGGTTGAAAATTTATCATTTTTAGCTGAAAATTCAACTATTAAATTTTTCATTTAGAATTTATCTTTGTGGTTAAAAATTAATTATTTTTTGGCTGCAAATTCAATTTTTTTACTTATAATTTGACTATTATATTTTTGGTCAGGAATTGATCGTTTTCAGTTGAAAATTTAACTGTTGAATTTTCAATAGAGAATTCATCTTTTTTGGTTGCAAATTTATTTTTTCGACTGAAAATATAACTGTTCTAACTTAGCTCGGAAAATGTTCGTTTTTAGTTTAAAATTTTACTGTTAAATTTTTCATTTGGAATCAATCTTTTTGGTTAGAAATTCATTCTTTTTTGGCTGCAAATTGATTTTTTTTAATGAAAATTTAACTATTATATTTTTGGTCGGAAATTAATCGTTTTTATTGGAAATTTAACTGTTAATTTTTTTTATTGAGAATTCATATTTTTTGGTTCATAATTTATTCTTGAATTCATTGTTTTGTGTTAGAAAATTTGTCACTTTAACTGAAAATTTGACTGTTCTATTTTCGGTTGGAAATTTATCATTTTCGGTTGAAAATTTAACTGTTAAATTTTTAATAGAGAATTATTCTTTTCTGTTTGCAAATTCATTCTTTCAACTGAAAATATAACTGTTCTATCTTCAATCGGAAATTGTTCGTTTTTAGTTGAAAATTTTACTGCTAAATTTATCATTAAAAATATTTTTGGTTGAAAATTGATCCTTTTCAAAATCATTTTAAAAATTCAACTATTAAATTCTTCATTTAGAATTTATCTTTGTGTTTAAAAATTCATTCTTTTTTGGTTGCAAATTAAGTTTTTTTACTGATAATTTGACTGTTATATTTTTGGTCGGAAATTGATCGTTTTTAGTTGAAAATTCAACTGTCAAGTTTTTAATAGAGAATTCATATTTTTTGGTTGAAAAATCATTCTTTCTTGGTTGCAAATTAATTTTTTCAACTGAACATTCAATTGTTCTATTTTTGTTTAAAAATTGATCATTTTCAGTTGAAAATTCAACTATTAAATTTTTCATTCAGAATTTATCTTTTTGGTTGAAAATGTATTCTTTTTCGTTGCAAATTAATTTTTTTTTAACTGATAATTTGACTATTATATTTTTTGGTCAGAAATGAATAAATTTCAGTTTAAAATTTAAAAATTAAATTTTTTAATAAAGAATTCATCTTTTTTGGTTGTAAATTTATTTTTTTAACTGAAAATGTATCTGCTCTCTTTTTGGTCTGATATTGATAGTTTTTACTTGAAAATTCAACTATTAAATTTTTCATTAAGAATTTATCTATTAGGTTGAAAATTCATTCTTTTGGATGCAAATTTTTTTTAACTGAAAATTTAACTGTTCTGTCTCTGGTCGGAAATCAATCGTTTTACTTGACAATTTAACTGTTAAATTTTTTTGTGAGCATTCATCTTTTTGGTTAAAAATTAATTTGTTTTTTTGCAAATTATTTTTTTTTT
>CAKNXH010002168.1:529086-539937 GCA_932178445.1 Andricus quercusramuli | reverse complement strand
TTTTTTTGTTGTTAAATTCTCAACCATATTACAGTTTTCGTTGGAAATGAATCGTTTTTGATTGAAACTTTAGCCTCATTGTTGAAAATTCAGTTGTTGTACTACAAATTCATATTTTCATTTGAAAATTCAACTGTTGAGTTGAAAATTTGTCTTTTTGTGTACAAATTCAACCATTTGGTTAAAAATTCAACTATTTTGTTGAATATTTATTTTCGCTGATTTAAAATTCAACTGTTTTCGAAAGTCTGTCTCTTTTGGTAGAAAATTAATCTTTTTTTTTGGTGAAACATCAACTATTTTGTTGAATATGCAATATATTTCTACTGAAAATCTTAAGCATTTCGTATTGAATTGAATATGATACCATACATTAATCTAATTTAAAACAATTTATGCGCCTATTTTTATGAAAAATTACCCTATTTTGCCTGTTTTTAGACAATTTCGGGCTGTTAAGTCCTTTAAAATATTATGGTTGTATGTGACGTATAGTATAGTTTTTTTTACGTATTTTGAACGGCCCTTTTTTTGAGATATCAAAATATGCTGTATTTTTTACTTTAGTTGAATTAATAATTTTCTTCGTTTTCATTTTATAATAAACACACGAGACTAGTTAGAAAAAAAATTTTCTACAACCAAAGTCGAATTTTGTGTTCCGTGTATCAAATAAAAAACTTTGTTAATAGTTTTGGTTCTTCTTTCTCTCTTTCATTATTTTGTTACACATTATTTTTTGTTAAAGTGTATGCTCTATAAAATTGATGGGACATTCCTTAGATAGGATCAAGCAATCTGTAAAAAGCGTGTGCATCGTTTGAATACAATACTCTATCTCTATCAAATGTATCATGTCAGAACGATGCTTTGATGTAGATCCTGTGATCAGCCTGATGAAAAGCAAATGAGACGTCTGTAAAAGGTTTGCAATATAAAAAATGTCCTGCATGAATTCCGAACAGCAACATCAATTTATAATCGACGCTGTAAGAATTTAATTTAACATTGCATCATGAAGATTCCTTTTTTTAAACAGGGCTAAATCTCAAACATTATTATGGACATAAATAATAAATGTTTTTCAACGTTCCGTTTATTAAATAAATTATTCAAGCTCAAATAACATTTCTGAAGTAGAGAATTGCATATTTTCATTGACAATACAAGTCATTTTATATTCTATTAAAATTATCATCACAATTCTAGCCGCTTATATTTCTTTCACCTACACCGTATTATATATAAGTATTCGGATTACAGAGAGCACCTGCTTAGGGCAAGAAAAGGATTTTTAGTAGTGAATAGAAGTTCCTTAAAAAGACCCCCTCTTTTTAACTATTGGTGTGAAATAGTCGGAGCTTTTCAACTCCAACGAGGCATTCACATGTTCTTTTTTTACCCGAATTGAGAAAATTCTTTCGTCTAAAAAAGACTCAAAGAAAGTCCATGAGTTTGACCTTGTAATTCTGTTCACACGATATTTATTCCATTTAAAAGTTCTCAAGGGGTGCCAGAAATTACTTTTAAAAGAAAAGCATTTAAATGAAATTCTCTTGGATAATTTTCTTTAGTACAAATCGTCCAAAATTATAGGTTTGTGGACCATCTTACTATATATTCAATATGTAACATTTCTGAGATTATGAAGTTAACTGCGTCATGGCAAATTATTTATAGTGTATTCAGTTATATGAAAGTACAAATGAAACACCGTACTTCACTCTGATTTACGTTCATCACGTATGAGATCCGAAAGCTAAGTAAATCAAGCTATGAATAAATAGTAATTTAATGCTGAGCATAAATTATTTGTGTATCATTAGGCTGGGGCAATATTTTCTGCTACAATTTTCACCTTCGTCAATAATTTTAGCTCCACGAACTTTTTGAATATTACAAATATTTTAGCTCACACAGCGAAAATACTAATTTAAGAATTATGACGTCATTCTGAAGAGTAATTTTATTATTATTTTGTATAATAATCTATATCTTATTGATTTTGTCGACATGATTCTATATCATTTCAATGTGAAAGCAAGAATACTCAAAAATAAGCAATGAAAATACGTCAGTTTGACATCTTATCAAATTTATTTTTATTAACATGAAGCTATTTCTCTTGCATGGAAATGCTTTATCATTTAGTTTCAAGTTATTAATTGTTTTTGCACTATAGGTTGAAATGATTGAATTTTAAGAATTGCGATGCACAATTTGAAAATTAAATATTTCAAACGACTTTGTTTCAAGATCCTAATTTAAGAATTCTTCCATTTTCAAACGAACTTTGAAATTGTTTAATCTTCAACTCTCAAATTTTAAATTCATTGATTTTTAAAGTTTCAAATTAGAAAGCATACAATTTTTAACTTCTTTAGAATAATTCAACTTTAAAGGTTGAAACTTGATATCAATGATATGGTACTTATTAACAATGTGTATCAACTCAAAAAATGATATAATTTCAATTTGAAATTATAGTTTTAAATGCACAACACTAAAAATGTTTCATTTTTCAGGTCATAAAACTAACGTTTTTTTTTCTTCAAAAGCTTTAATGAGAACGTACTTGGTTTTAAATTTCTTAATTTTTGGGGGTTTTCAATTAAAAATATCTCAACTGCCCCAATCTAAAAATCGATCGGACTTGAACCAGTTGGAACTGGATGAAAGTTTATGAAGAAATGATTTCTTCTTTTGAATTTTATTTTGAGGGTGAAAATTTGAGATCAAATAAATTTGACTTTTTCTTCAAATTGAGGATTCTTTTTTCTTCTTTTTTTACTGTAAGGGAAGCATATATTTTTCCTTCATGTACCTTCATATTAAAAAATGAACATTTCATTATTTATTCGTAAAAATAGGGATAACAACAAATATTGCACAATAATTTTTTATCAATAGACTTAATGATTCGAAAAATTTTAATTGAAACCCTCCCGAATCGATAATACTCATATGATAATGTCTTATGAAATTTGAATAAAAATTCAAAAAATAAATAAATGTAATAAATTTTAACCTATAGTTTCAAATTCAAATTTTAACAGTCAGAATAACTTCACTATTAATCTTCTAAAATTCCAAGTTTGAATATTGAAAGCCTTTAAATATTGTTTGTTATCAATTTTGAATGTATAAAATTATACAGTTTTTACAATCTTGATCGCAATCGTAGAATAATAATAATTCAAATAGATTTGTAATCAAATAATTTTAAGTTAAATGTTTCCAGAATATATTCAAAATAAGCAAAATTGAGACATTTTTTCCTTCAAATTCAAGCACTAAATATGAGAAGAATTCAGAAGTAGGCATTGAAAATGAAATTATTTATTCGAAAATTTGGAAAAATATTGAAAATTTTAAGCGGAATTTCTAAAATACAATATCGAATTGAAATGCTTAGAAGTGTGCAATCTGAAAGATTAGAATCACAGCTATTTTGTTCTATATTATTTAAAAATAATTTTCAACGTAACATCTTAAAATTGTCTCATTTGTAATTGAAAATATGAAATCACAGATAATTTGAAATTTAAAAATATTTGATTCACAGATTTCAAGAATGAATAACGATTCTAAATCAAGTGGTAAAAACTAAACGATTTGGAATTAAAAGTTTAAAAAGTGTGTTATTTAAAATCAAAATATCTCAAAATGGAGTCATATCTGAAACTGAAACCTCTGCAATTAAATATTATATTTATTTTTGAGTGGTTACAGTTTTAGAGTTCTGAATTTTCATATCGAACGCTGAATTTTTCATTTTTCCGTTTCATAAGTTTTAAATTTTCAATGAAAATTGAAATGGTTCTATTTCGAAAAGTATAATCAACATTTAACACTTTTTCAAATATAAACGATTGAAATTTATTTAAAATAATTGGAATTTTAAAGGCTTCGAGTATAACAAAATCTTAATATTAAAATTCGATTTTGGAAATGAAATGTTTTTTCAGTTTAAAATTAAGTTCAGATTCGTTTAATTTCCAACGTCCCACAGTAGAAATAAATTTAAATAATAATCTTTTTTATGTAATAACAATTCAAAATTTTAGAATTTCAGAAACTGTGACTTTAAAACATTCAATTTAGTTTTTAATTTCAAATTATCAAATTTTAATCGCTCAAAAGTTTTCGATTTTTAATGATTCATTTTTGAACATTCTAATCCTAAATTATTCAATTTTGAACCTTTAGAATTTGTCCTATTTTCGAAATTTTAATCTAAAATCTTTGAATTTTGTGATTCATCAATTAAAAAAAAATTGTTCAATTTCGAATTAGAAACCATTATTTCAACTCTTTTCTAATTAAATTGTCCAACTTGAAAAATGTTTATTCTGAAAATTTTCAATTTTCAAAGGTTTTGATGTCAAATTTGTCTTTTTTTTAAATTTTACATAATCTAACATTGTTTGACTGAAAGTTTTTAATTAAAAATTGTCGAATTTTGTTCTTTAAGTGCTTTCATTTCTAACCAATTAATTAGGTATGAACATTTTTTCAACTCTTAATATTTAAAACTGGTTGAATAATGGATTTTTAAAGTGTTTATATTTTTAATGTGAGGAAATAAAAATCCAGGGACGTGAACGCAAGCTTCACGCGCGTGTATTCGCTGCTAGTATCTAATATTAATAATCTTTAAATTAATTAATTCACTCTACCCAAATATCAATTAAATTTATAAATTAAAATCCATAATTAAAACAATTTAAAAAAATAAATATTGAGAGTGAACATTTTTTTGAAACATAATTGATGATTTAAAATTGAAAGTGATTAAAATTTTTGTTTAATTTCAATGATTTTTAATTACAAATGTTCAAAATCAAATAATTCTAGATTAGGTTTTTAAGAAAGGACAGTATTTCGAATGGAATTAAAAGGAATTGAACTTTTACCATTTCTAAAGAGAAGCGTTTAATGCCTTTAATCCGATGTTTCCGCTTACTTATCGCGTGCTTTGTCTCTTGATTTTTTGTATAGTCACTTTGACATCTTATAAAATTATGTTTCAACTGAAAGTTGTTATACACCTTCAAATTTATCAGTAAAAAAAAGTTCAAAATTACATCCCTTTAAAATATTCTTCTTAAAAATTGAATAATTTGTTATTCTAAGTATATTTTCAAAATTGAAGAATTTTTAATTGTAACTCTTCAAAATTGTGACAAGGCATATGACAAATATGACAAGGTATAGTCGAAGTATAGTAAGGGTATTGCTATAAATTCTACCTTTAAATATATCTGAATTGTACCTGAAGTATAGCTGATGTATATATGTAAATTGTAAAGTATAGCTCAAGTACGTCAGAAGTATAAATAAAGTATGCCTAAAGTATAGGGAAAGTATGGCTACAGTAAATATAGCTCAATTATATTTATAAAATAAAATGACAATATGAAATAAGAAAATATTTTTTTTTTCAAAACTTCTAAGTTTAGCAAAACTTAAGAAATTCTTTATATTATGAAAAATAAAACATTACGTCTTTTATCTGAATAATAAATAAGTCAAATTTTTTCGTGCAATAATAATGCTATGGTTAGGAATCAAAAATCACTGGTTCTCTTACCCACATATGGAAAATAATAATAAAAAGCATATGTGGGCGTCCGCATGAAAAGGGCCCTTATGGTCGGTACGAAGTTACGCATAGGGACATATAGCCGGATGAATTGCCGCAATTTTAGGCCCAAAGGAACCCTATCAGTTGAAAAGCGAGTAATCGGAGTAATTTTGAAGTTGGAACTTCGAAAAACCGATTTTCGAGAAAAATGCATCTGAACTTGGCAAGTGCCATTAGCACACATGTTATATTTTTTCTTCGAACATGAAATATGCCTACTTTCGGTTACTTTCTGGATATGAATATAGTCGCAATTAATTCACTATATGTCCCAGATTGTCCTACACTGAAACCCAAAAATAATAATTTTGACCTTAACTCAGAAACCCGCGGATATCTCCTAAACTAGAATCAACCATAAGGGCCCTTTTCACGCGGACGCCCACATATAAGCTTCTTATTATATACATCTTCTTGCTGTAAGGAATCCCCATATAGTTGAAAAACTGAACGGTCGAATTTTAACTCCGAATTCGTTGCACATTTTTCTCAAGAAATTATTTAAATCACGAAATTTTGTAATTTACGGACGATCTATCATTCACGATGTATTATGTTCTATCCCGTTGCTACGATATCTTTAAAAGCAAATGAATACATATTCAATAATATTGGTTTTGTGGTAACCAAAACCAAAACTCCGTTCTTAGACTGTTGTAATAAAATTTTTTGGTCTTTACAGTCTTATAAAAAACAACACATTTCAATTATGGTGTCAACATTTGAATATGATCAACGTTTCGGCTCGGCTTTGAGCCATTCTCAAGATCTGAACAAAATAATTTTATAAAATATAATAAATTGAAACAAAAGTTATATAAAGAAAGTTGAAACATCAAACTATGAATAAATTCATATGATTTGGTAAAAACTAAAAACATTACCTGAAGTCGAGTAATTGTCGGAAAAACATTAATAATAAACTGATGTAACGTCAATTTTTTCGTAATTATAAAGATAAACATTTTCAGTAAAGACATTCCAGTTTTAAAAAATTCAAAATATATATCTTTAAATCTCTAGTGTTTTGATGTTTCCGTCGATATAATACTAAATTGAATTTGTAGGTTTGCTTATTGAAAACACCTGACTGTTCGTTCAGTGAATGTTTATGTCATTGTCATTCTGTTGCCTTCGTCTTATTTTTAAAAATGTAATACACATGTGTGGATCTTTAATATCTCACTAGAGATTTAAAGATGTATATTTTGATTGTTTAAAAACTGGAATGTCTTTACTGAAAATTTTTATCTTTATGACTACGAAAAAATTGACGTTACATCAGTTTATTATTAATGTTTTTCCGACAATTACTCGACTTCAGGTAACGTTTTTAGTTTTTACCAAATCATGTGTATTTATTCATAGTTTGATGTTTCAACTTTCTTTATATAACTTTTGTTTCAATTTATTATATTTTATAAAATTATTTTGTTCAGATCTCGAGAATGGCTCAAAGCCGAGCCGAAACGTTGATCATATTAAAATGTTGAAACCATAATTAAAATGTGTTGTTTTTTATAAGACTGTAAAGACCAGAAAATTTGATAACTTGGATTTGAACACATATTATATGTGATACTTTAGCCATACTCAAGTATAGATGAAGTATACTTTAGCAATTCTATTTCAATATACTTGAAGCATGGAATGGTCTCATTTTACCATATACAATCATGTTTTATACTTCTGAAAGTCAATGATTGATCAATCCCATACTTATGATTTTTACCCCGGTTTCGATCCTCAAAATTATCAGAATCATTACAATTTAGGAGTTTTTATTTATACATGTTTAAAATTGCAGAATTTCAAGCTGCAAATCGTTAACACTTTCAAGTATAGAGTAACAATTTTGGTAGAATTGTTCATGTTTAAATAAAATAACCATTTTATTCATGAAATGAAGCATCCTATCCTAAAGATAAATACATTCGTAAACGTATAGCATGCTACTCTATAACTCTGTATACTATATAGCTTATTCTACAGATACATAATATACTGTCTTCTGGTAAGATCGTATAGTAAGATAGCACCGCGAAGTGCACACTTTAAAAGAGAAGAGGTGGGCATATTCTAAGGAACGCCTTCCTCTTTCTCCCTCTTGAATGATAATAAACATACGCATTCTCGCTGCGGCCTCGCGATTTGCAATTCTGTCCTGAAATTGTTGATCCTCACTCGTAAACTCTCAATATAAGTAGCACTGTATCTTTCGGAATAACACAATAATTCGGATTTCACTATCACAATTTATCTAGAACAGTTCGAATTTGCCAAGTCCCTCAATAAACCGCAAACTGTTGACATTATTATGCATGTAAACTTGTATGTTATATGATATACAATTTGTGGATGCGACATCACATTTATAGTTGTAAACATTTTATTACTATTTGTATGTCGATGGAATTACGGTTTTTGATCTACTAGTCTAAAACAAAATCGTTATAGGGGATTCACATTTTCATCTTAACCTTTTTGTGAATTGTTCAGTAGTGAAGACCTTGAAAGCTATCGTATCGATCTAAATTTATTAGTAGATGAAAATGGATTGTTGAAAATTTGATTGTTACAATTTTTAGTTATTCCATTTTTAAGATTTGGAGTGTTTGCGTAAAAGTGTTGCTGAATACTTATTATTCAATATACAAAGCAACACTTAATTACTTTCTAGTTTTATAATTATTTTATTACTCTCAAAATTACTGATTCTTACTACTGCAAGTCTTTACTTTTAAATATTAAAATTATAGTAGTTTTTCACTAACATCCCAATGGGCAATGTGGCTCTATTTTAACATGACGTCTTATCAGAGCCTTTTGTGTCTACTGATGAGATGTCATAGTAAAATCTTAATTATTATTTCAATATTGAGAAGTACCACCTTCGCAATAATCTACGAACCAATAATTTTAATAGTAAAACTTTCTAGTTTTTATATAGTAATGACTACTAATTTGAATAGTGAAACTTCCTAATTTTAATAGTATAAGGACTACTATTTTAAATAGTAAAACTCTCTAATTGTAATAGTGGGAATTACTACTTTAAGAAGTGTGATTTACTAGTTTATTTGTAAGACCTAATTTAATAGTAAGACTTACTAATTCAAGAAGTAACTACAACTAACTGAAAATTGTATGAGTATTCCTTTACCAGGTGTATGGGATTCTCAACAAATATAGGAAATTTGCAAGTGAGGAACGGATAATTTCCATGCTTGTATGGGATATTAAAATGTATATGAAAAATGCCATACTTTCGTATGGAAAAATTACTATATTTTTTCATAAAAATCAGTTAATTCGTTATGATTTCAAAATATTTAAAGCAATTTGGTGAATTTTTGAAAGAGTTTGCAGAATTTTAAAGATTTAACCATATTCAAAATATTTCCAGGGACTTAAGAGGATTCGTAAGCTTTCAAGATATTAAAAAAACTTAAAGAATTTCTCGGATTTGCAACAAGTTTTGAGGGGCTTCAAATGATTTAAAAATATTTCCAATGTTTTTATTAGATTTCAGGGAATGCAGCATTATGTAATGGGGTTTCAAAAGATTTTCCAGATTTCACAGGATTCCAAAAGATTTCAAAAATTTTTTTAAGTATAAAAACAATTCATATATTCATATCTCTAAATGTTTCAAAATGTTTTTAATTATTTCAAAAGATTTCAAGTGACTAGCTATGAGGTATTTACGGGTTTAACGCGATTTCACAGAATTTGAAAAGATTCCGAAAGATTTCAAGTGATGTTATAGGTTTTTATAGAATTGCATAGAATTTGATGGAAATACAAATGATTTCGCGGGAGCTTGAACGACATTATTTGGATTTCGTATTTTTTGCTATAGTATGTGTATATTAGAGTGGTCCAAAACAGATTTCAATTTTTTTTCCTCAAATGACAAACCTACAATGCGTTAATTTAGTGTAAAAATTAACCCTGATTTTTTGCAGAATTTAAACAAAGGTTTAGGGATCCCCCAATTAAAATTTCAAAGAAAATTCAAAATTGGATTAGAATGTGCTTCTAATATGCAAGCTTTCCTAATTGAAACATTGTAAACTTTGTAGAATATAATTTATCATTTCCAACCGCTATATGCTACATGAATTTTAATAATTTACTTCTAGTCTCTACCTATACATATAACCTTTTTTTTGGCATTTCTTGGAATGTATATTTAGTGTTTTGTTAATTTAAAAAAATGTTCGTAGCTTCTTGCATTTAATCGCATACGTGTAAAAGTATTTATGCACGTTTCTATTTCGTTAGCTGCAGGTGTACTCCTCAAAGGGCAAGAACCGTGAAGAGATAATTACGAGCACCCTTTTACTCACTTTCCCCTCCACGATGTTACTCGAGCTTCTGTTCTGTTTATAGGTGCAGGTGCATGTCTCTGATTTTCCTAACAATAAAGGGAAGGATTAAAATGACCAGCAATCTAATTTGTATTTAATTACAGTTATTCAGACCCCAATAATAGTTACATTGATTTTACGATAACTTGCATTGCTACAGATAGCAAAATTCCACTCTATAATTCATATACAGTATGCTTCTTTATATTTTTAAATAATTTAATTCATTATTTAAAAACTCCATTTTGCATTTGATTTGGTTCTTTTTTTTTATTTCCGTACCCCCCCCCCCCCCCGAACTTGCGCTTGAATTCTTTGGAATTTGAAAGAATTCAAAGTTAATTCCAACAAGTTTAAAAATTCATCTCCGGCAACATATGCCGGAATAGCACCTGACTTTATTTCGTCTATAAGAATTTGGGATTTGACACGAGGAGAAATATAGAATACATGTCTAATTATAACTTTTGTTTATTATTTCAAAAATGCAGATCAATAATTTAAAAGGAAATTAACAGATGTATTGACGGTTTTTACTCAAACAATTGCCAAACTTCTAACTTTTACATTTATATTAATAGAAAAATTCATCCGCTATTGAAATGCTGTCCTTCCCAAAAACTTTTTGTTATTTTTGGCTCGATGCCTCATGCTTTGTAGAGCGATCCTTCTGAAACAAAAGTTTCATACACATAAACTTGACAGATAACAAGATGTTTGGAGGTTGATTTAAAATCTGTTAAATGTTCAAGCAGGGAAATCGACATTTTCTAACAATCAAAATGATGGGAGATTTTTTATTATATTATTGGGGTCGAAAATCTCTTACTA